>CABFVZ010007366.1:0-11164 GCA_902151445.1 Timema monikensis | reverse complement strand
ATTTCATGCTTGTAGCCTTGATAGTTTGCGCTCGGCGATGATGAATCAGTCAGTCAGTCAGGACATATTATTTTATAAGTATAGATTAAATCGTAAGAAAATTGAATAAGATCGGTAAGGGGAGAGGGGTTAACAAAAAATCTTACAATCCCTTAAGTAGGGAGATTTGGGGGCAAGGGGGGTCGAAATAATGAAAAAAATCCTTAAATAATTTATGGAGAGCCCCCTGGTGGGTTTATAAAAATATATTTCACGTAAAGGGGTTTTTTTCATTTTAATTTTATTACAACCTTACAATAATGAGTTATTTCATGTCTCAAATACTTGCAAAGATATGATTAAAATTGGAAATATCTGCTTATGTAAATTACCCTGAAAATTATGTTCATGGTATGATTAAAACGGCCATTTGATTATAATGATAAATAATGCCCAGATACGACATTTAATAAAAATCAATACAGTGGATTTCGAGATAGCTTGTTCTCTCTCTTTTTTACCTTTAGTAAGCTACCCTCAATTTTAGGATAAGATATCTAACTCCAAAAACTCCTTTGGGGAACCTTATACAGGGTGGCTACAAAACATATTTTACAAAATTCCCTGACTTTTCCAGGTTTTCCAGGCAACATTTCTCAATTTTCCCTGACTACTTTTTTCGAGTTTTAATGGTGGATGATGACTTTTGTTTTATTTATTATTGATCACATATTAAAAAAAGGTTGTATCTACTAAACATATGCTTAAATGGTGCAAGCACATTTCTAAACATTCTTAAAACTACTTTCAACTAAAGGCTCAGTTACACTATGGAGTAAAATAATCACAATTTAAGAAACAATTAGTAGTAAATATTACATTGGCCACTTATGTAAGTTTTTGAGTTTATACAGTCATAATGTCCATTATATGAATATTGTATTTAATTTCAACCTATTAACTATTGTTATATTTATCAATATTTTTTGGGTAGCCTTTTCAGCTTGTTAATGGTTAGTGATATTTTCGTTTTGTTCATATATTTTTTAATAGCTGGCAGCTAATACACATTCACGTTTTTACAATTTATTTTTTGAATTATTAAATGTTATTAGTTATATATCCATACAATTTATTATCTTACACTTTTGTTTTAATGGCTAGGTTCTAAATTAATGATGTTTAAACAGTAATTAAATTTCTTGATTTTTAATTACTTTTAATTAAATTCCCTGAACTTTCCCTGTTTTTCCTTCCAACAAACAACGCCTTTACTTTACTCGGTTTTCCCTNTTTAACCACCAAAAAAAAAAAATACACTCCCAATAATGCCAAAATATTATTTTGTAAGGATAGCTGCAATTCAAAAACCGTTGAAAAATGATACCAAGATAATGACTTTTGAGTCCAAGATAGGCTAAAGGTCACAGGTATGATTACAGTGTCCAGGTTTTATTATTAAGCAATTATTTGAAATTAAAAGATTTTAAAAAAATGTGTTAAATATAAAAACTAAGCAATATAGCTATATGATTAATGTGAGCCATCATGAAATCAGGAAACTTATCTTATTTTTCAGTTAGTAAGAATATAACATTTCTTTGTTAAGAAAATAAGAATATTGTACAGTTTTTGGACAAATTTAATAAATGTCAATTCAAATAATCTTAAATGTATCTGTATAATCTAATTGTTTTCACACCAATAAAGAAGACCCATTTTTATATCACTGTGACTTACTAGCTATTCAGGTTATAAGCACATAATGATAGTTACTCTATTGGGGTAGGGATGAGGAAGGAAGCATTTTAGATGTAATTTACTCGTATTTGCATGCGACGAAAGCTTTAAGCCATTTAGGAAAAACCAACATAAGTAGACGCAACCAGGATTCAAACCCTGATCTTCCAGTCTTCAAGAGGCCAGTCTAATATATAATATACGAGTGATGCCTTAGACCAAAACATAATTCGTCATTTAACAGTTAGCATCAGTTTTTTACAAAGAGAGAATTTTTAAGATAAGTACAGTAGCCCTATGGCTTCTTTGGTGCTGAAGATCAGCTCACAGCTGACTTCCGATAGTCAACATTTAGGTATATACCTAAATTTTGACTGTCAGCGGTGACAGCTGCTAAACACATGTTCTTCCAGATCATATGGTTTGGCATAAGGATATATAATTTGGTTTGGTAACTTTTTAAAGCCACCAGCTGTCAGCTGTGAGCTGTCAGTCAGCACCAAAGAAATCATGGGCTACTGTAGCATAAAAAATATGTAATTTGAATTGAGTGAAAGTGTGTTGAGATCTTACAAAATTATAAAATAGAAATTTAAAAAATAAAGAAAAAGGAATGGAAGATTTATAAGTGTAAATTTAATGAAGAGAGCCCACCTAAATAAAAAATGTGGAAAGAATCCAATGCACAAAAGTAACTTCTTTCTTTCTTCTATCTTCTTTTATAAAAAATAATCACACACACGTTTAAATATTAATTTTAAATAAATTGAGTAATATTTCGGCAATGTTGCCTTTATCAATCAAAAAGAAAAAAGGGAATACACTTCATACTAACACTAATTTACTTCATTTGAATTCAAAAAGAAACTGTTAGAAACACTGTGCCAATCGTTGAAGGAATAAAAATAAATATATCAACCCATTCACTGTGGTTGTCCAACATATAATATATAATATAAATATTTAATATTTAGTTGGAAAGAAGGTAATAGTAATATAATAGAAATAAAATAAATATAGATATAATAATAATGTGTTAATCTTTTAGGAAGAAAGAAACTATCTTCTATTAAAGCCTGGTGGTAATCTTGATTTGGTAATCCAATGTCGGGCCAGTTCCCACTGTCTGTGAATTGAGACCTGTTGCACTCTTTGGGAAATGCTCTTAATATTTTGGTAATGAAGAAGGTTTCCAAGTCATGTTTAGGGGTACCAGCCTGAGTGGATATAAGCTTGTCTGGGTCTTTGTGACAAAACGATTATTGTTCATTCGCTGAGACCTACTATGGAGAAGAGAAGCCCCCTGGAAATTTTTACAAGTCCGAGATCGACGGCCGAAGGAGGCTCGTACCCCACACCGAGGCCCCTTCTCCCGCCTTGAAGTGTAAGGAATGGATAATGAATGTAAGAGCGACTAGGAACGTGGAGGCCATGGGAATTAAAATTGTGAGGCGCATGATAGCTGTCACGAAGAGAAACAAGATTAGGAATGAATTTATCTGGGGAAGAGTTAGGCTACAGTGAGTACATTAGATAGTATAGGAAGCAAGACTGAGATGGTATGGACATGTAATGATGATGGAAAAAGAGAGGAAGCTGAAGAAAATGTTTGAAATGAAGTATGTGGGAAAAAGAACACATAGGAGGCCAAGAAAGAAAAAGTAGGAGCAGATAATGTAAAGTATTCCAGTGAGAGGAAAAGAATGGAAGAAATTAAAAAAGGAAAAGTGATGGAAGGATAGAGGATGATGGAAGCAATTTACTAAAGTGACCCAGCCACGGGATGGAAACAGTAATTGATAATGATGATTAATAATTAAGGATTAAATATTTGTATTATTTACCATAAATAACCAGAACCAAAGCTTTGATAAATTTTTACTCTAACAGTTGGCATAGTGTATTAAGCAGTTTCATTTTGAATTAAAAATGGAGTAATTTAGTGTTTGTGCAAACTGTATTCCCTCTTCTCTCTTTGTTTGATAAATGCATTAAATCATAATAATATCACTCAAATTGTGTTAAAATGTTTGTTTTTAAATGTGAGTGTGACTATTTCCTATAGAAGAAAGTAAAAAGATAGATGTCACCTTTGTGCATTGAATTATTCATACATTTTCCTCTTTCCCTAGGTGGACTTTCTTCATTAAATTTACACTTTATAGTTTATTTTTCCTTTTCTTTATTTTCATAAATTTCCATTATAACATTATTTAGCCATTGGGCCACCTCATTGTTAAACAAAATTATAAAATGGTAAGTGTATGAGACCGGTATTAAAGTTATTTATCTTTATTAACATATAATGATGTAGTAGTTTCTATGAACTACTAAGTACTCAATTAGTGTTGATAAAACTTAATTTTAGTATATTATTTTCCATATTTGTTTTTAACCCAAAAGATTGATATAACAAGCTTTGTATTAAAGATTTGTGTAAAGTTTAGGTCCTTGTACTTACAAACATATAAGAGATAAGATGTAGTGATGAAATTAGGCCTTTTTTTTCAAGTATTTATCATAAAACATTTTTAAAACTGAAATAAGTATATTATTATTATTGTTATTATTATTATTATTTAACAAAAGTCTTACTACCTGTTAGGTTTATACACATAAGTACTAATTAGACTAATTGAATAGGAATAGAGAAGGTGAATTTGGAGGAAGTGAACCCGCATTTGCATGGAGGAAGAGTGGGAAACCATTTGGGAAAAACCACCCCTACCAGTTCGCCAAACTGAGATTCGAACTTCGATCTTCCTGTCCTCAGACGTCTAGCTCAACACGATACCAGTGTGTTAGCTAACTACGCCACTGAGGCGAAATAAGTATAAAGTGGTTCAGTAGATGTCGTTCATTTTATTTTTTTCTAAGAGTAATATTGTTCAAGTATGTCAAACTAATTTAAGTATTGTAGAATTGTGGCCATGAGAAAAGATATTTTTTTTCCAGTATTTTAAAAAGTGTAATAAAATAAAATCTTGTTATAAGAATAAATTCCATCATTTGAATATTCTATAATGATAAAAACTGAAAACTTTGAGAACTTAGCTAACTGTCACATCCCAAATTTAATTTTATATTAGTATGATGTAATGAAAAATTGTTAAGATACCTTGAATAATCTTGGCCTAGTAAAGATAAGGAACTAGAATTTATCTTCTTGGAAACATCCTGGATAAGAGAATTGGTACCAGTTACAACAACTGAAGAGTTATCTAAAGCAAGAGAGTCATCTGCCACATTTAAATGTTGATAGAGTCGACGAGGTTCACTGTGTTTCAAACTACTACCAAGACCCGAGATAGGACCGTTGCTGCTATAACCAGACACTGGGCTGTCATAACCATCCTGCAAACATGTAATTTCATTGTAATAACAGTTATCAATGTTACTTACAAGTAATATTTTGGTTGACTTTCTTTTGTGTCATTTTTTAAATCTAAATTAATGCTTATAAGAGTATTATGAAATAAACATTAATATAATAATAATCCCACTTAAATGTCAATAGAAATTTTTATACTTTAATTTGGATGAGTTGACATATATGGTGAGATTATTGTTGAAAAGAGTTAAAAGACATTGAACGATTGCGAAGATCCAAAATGCTGAATATGAAAATGTAAACACCAACAATATGTTCTAAAATATTTTTCCAACAATTGTGTGTACTAGTAACTACATAAAAATGACAAATAATTAAAAACTTATTAACAAATACAAAGTGTTATTTTCTTCTAATATTATCATAAAAAATGTGGGCTTATAATAGTAAGCCTATAATTTTTTAAATAGACACTTATAGTAGAAAATAGAATAGTTTTGAAAAAAAATTTAAATTAATGTATTATGTATGAACAGAGATACACATAAATCTACATTAAAATCTCTGAGCTATTCTCCAGTAAATGTATAAGTTATACTTATAGAGTCAAAGAGTGATTTTTTAATTTTTTTTCATTTATTTGAGGTATTTAACACACACTTTCTGAAGTGATTATATCAGCACACAACCTTTAAACTGACTTAAATCTAGAACAGACAAAACATCCAGCCTCTGGCCATTAATTCATTGCTGTGAAAGGGGGAAACCCTCATTACACCACTAATAAATTTTTGGTCATAGCATGAATTGAACCCTGGACCTTAGCTTAGTAGACAGATGCGCTACCGAGTGAGCTAAGGAGTTGGACCCAAATAGTTAAAAAATAATAAAAAGATTATGTATTTAGTAAGCTTGTGATATTGTTGTTTATTTATGTGGCATATAGGAAGTATGATTTATTAAGACGGTAACTGTCATAGAAAAATGCACCATAAGAGGAAATTTTTTCTGAAAACCATATCAAAAAGTAATGCATTAGTTTCAATTTTGACCAGATAAGTGCTTACCACATAAGACACATAATCAAGCCAGGTTTTCCACCAGTCAATGTTAATGAGATACCAAAATTGTCCAACTTTGTAACCTCTTCGTTCCTCTCTATCCAGCCATCCATGAACAATGTTACTTTCTTCTTCTCGAGATACTGGCCTTAGACCCAAGACAATATGACATACCTGCAACAAGTATTTTAAATAACCTATAATCATTTACAGTCACTTACAATGGATGTAAATTATTACATATAAAAAGTACTCAGCATGTGTTAACAGGTCCATAACTAATTAGATATTTCCTACTGTATGATTCACTACCAACTAGCCTTGTATCAAATGACCATTGCCAGAATAAGGGGAGGAGGGGAAGGGCTACAGGGGCTACATACAGGCCCGGGACCCCGGCTCCCTAACTACTCTGAAAGGTCTTGTGCAACTTCAAAAATTGCATTTTATGACTTAAATTATGTGAAGTTTTTTTTCCTAAATAGTTTTTGCGAGTTTAGGAATATATTTTCCTGCTCTTGATGCTTAGCTGTGCTGATAGTTTCAGCAATAATGTAGTTCCTTGTGCAACTTCAAAGATTGCATTTTATGCCTTTAGTTATCTGATTATTTTATTTCTTAAATAATTTTTATGAGTTCAGGAATATATTTTCCTGCTCACAATTCTTAGCTGTGATGGTAGTTTCATCAATGATGTAGTTCCTCTATTTCTCACTAGATATCAAACATATATTTTTTGATAGGTTGTAAGGAATATCCAGCCTCAGTGTCGTAGTTAGCTAACGTACTAGTTTCATGTTGAGCTATACTGCCGAGCATGGGGAGGTTGAGGTTCGAATCTTGCTCGTGTGAACTGGGGATTGTTTACCCTAAATGGTTTTTTGCTCTCCCTCCACACAAATGTGGGTTCACTTCCTCTATCCTCAACCTTTGCAAATCCTAACTCATTAGTTTAATTAGTACTTATGCATATAACCCAAATGGGTAATAAGACATGGGGCTAAGTATTAAGTATGTAAGGAATAAACAAAGTAGTTGCTGCTGAATCTTTGATGCCGTTTAATTTCTGTGATTTTTGTATTTTGTATTGTTTTGCCTATACTAACTAAGCATAAATATTCATTTGAAATTTTAATAATAACCAGTACCTTGCTTGGAGGTATGCATATATAATATATTGTATGCATTTTATTCATTTTATACTTTTTTTTTGCTATTTATTAAATGTATTGCATAGCATATAAACTTCAGTTTACAATAATCTATAATTTTTATTTCTGTGCTATTCCTGCTGTATTTATTTTCATTCTAATTGTGTTTCTTGTTGTAAATATATATTTGATAGTTATCAAGGAAAATAAAAATACATTTTTGTTTTACAAAATCTGATAAAAGAATTATGTGATTAGAGTGTTAATAAGGCCTAAAATAATGTTGGGAGATTTTTTCCTAATTTTACATTAAACACTCCTACTCCATTAGTGTAAATATTAAATTTTCTTTCGACTCCCGGTTTTAAACTCGTGCCTTATTTTTAAGTCAACTATCACGAATAAAACTAAGAATTGTGATCATTTAACAAAAAATAAGCTGGGAATTTTAAATTCAATGATGGAAATAAAATGTCCTAGGGGTGTGGAAAAGCAAAAGTTAAAAGAAAAAAGGAAGGACAAGTGAATAAACTGTGAAACTGAGTATTTGCATGGGATACGGGCGCTTAGATAAAATCTTAGTTAATCAATGTTATATTAATGTTTCATATCCTAATAAAAGCCACATTAATGAGATTCTGTGTGAAGTGGAGTCTAGCTGCAGTTCTGTAATTGTCGCTTTTAAACATATTGCAAGATTTCCTTCTATCAGTCCAGGTAGCTTGAGTGCATTAATGATGAATTTAGGGAGTAAGGTATTAAACTTGGGCCTCAGCATTTCCAAAACCATTTGTTAAAGTACTCTACATCCAAACAAGAGTTTAAATCTCAAAATCGGTATATAAGGCAGCTTGTTTGTCCAAAAAATTTGTAGCGAAAATTCTGTTAAACAGATTTGGCTTATATTTTCAACATCTACAGCCAGTTTTTCTTGTTTCCATTGAAAGTTATTTTCTTCAACTAACAACTCTAGCTCCACAATTGCTAAGCATGGTTTTTGTAATTGGAAAAGGGCAGAAGAAGCCATCAATAGACATGAAAATAATGTAGAACATGTGAATGCTGTTAATTCATGGCTTTTTAGAAACAAGAGTTCCTCGCTAGTTGACAAGGAGTTAGTTAAACATATAACTTTAGAGTTACAATATTTGTGCAAGGCATTGAAAAAAAGCTTGTAAAATTTGTATGCTAGTGAGGACTAGCATTTCGTGGTGAAAATGAAATTTTGGAATGCATAGTAATGGCAATTACCTAGGTATCCTTGAATTAATTTCTCAGTTTGTGCCATTTTTGAAGGACCACATCGCTAAATATGGTAATCAAGGTAAAGTAAAACTCTCGCATTTATCAAACACAATTTGTGAAGAACCAATTTAGATAATGGGAGAAAAGGTGTTAAATTCAATCGTTAGCGAAATAAAACAAAAAAATAATATTAATTGGTAGTAGACTATTCTCCAGGCTGTGCCCATGTAGATCAGTTGTCAATTGTGTGCAGGTACATTCATTTGGGGGAAGTCAAATAGAGGTTTCTTTGTTTTAAGCCTATCAAAAGCCACACTCGGAAGTCTTTTTTAATGAAGTTAAATCTTTTTTAAACAGTAATGATATTCCTTTAAGCCAATGTCGAGGACATCCTTCTGATAATGCAGCATGTCTGGCCAGTACATAGGGTTTCAAGCACCAAGAAGGAAAATAAACGTGCCCAGTTGGTACCATGTGCAGGCCACTCATTGAACATAGTTGGAGTAAGTGCTGTTGAATCTTGTCCAAGCAATAAATTTTTTTTTCCTAAATACAAAGAGTGTATGTTTTTTTTCTCAAGCTATCCTCATAAATGAGCCATATTTTCAAGAAATTTGAGACCAGACTTGAATGACAAACTTCTTCACTTAAAGAGCTTAAGTCAAACCAGATGGTGTTGCCATTATGATTCTGTGAAAGCACTGTTAACCAACTATTATAACATTTTGTGTGCCTTGGTTAATATATCAGAGACTATTGAAGGAAAACTTGATTCCCGTCAGAAAGCAAAAGCTTTAATAAAAAAAATTATGTTTTAGTCTGTTTTTATGTGTGTTCTTTGGCATGATATTTTGAAAGATTTGATAAAGTTATTGCCAGCTCACAGAAACCTACCCTAGATTTGTTAACAGAATATAACTTTATTAAGTCATTAGCCAATTCATAGTCAATGAAAGAGCTAGTTATGAAAATACAAAGACAAAGCTAAAATATTAAGTGACAGCTCTCCCAGAGGTTTTGTTGACTCATCTGAAAGACAATCGAAGAAAAAATATGTAGGAAATGACAATGCCATCAATTAGACTGTTATAAAAGGATGGAAAAAATTTAAGTAGAAACACTTTTTGTGATAAATGATAAGTTACACAACAGAATCAATAATCAGCCATAGTCTCACCAAAAATTGTTGATCACAATTTCAATTTTAAGTTGATTGCAAAACTTCAAATTCTATGGACGAAATTTTACTTAGTAACTGTTTAAGTTTTTACAGGGAAGATCTTTATGAACACTTCAAACTGTAAATATCACAGTTCTATGACTTTATCACGCATGTTGATGTAGTTAGTTTCCAAGACATTGCTAAATATATGTATGATAACAATTTGATTTATGTTTTTCCAAATGTAATTACAACTTTTAAATTGTATTTGTTAAGTCCTCTAACCAACTGTGAAGCAGAGTTCTCTTTTTCAAAACTTACCTTAGTTAAAAATAAATTACGACCAACGTTTGAACCAAGACTTCATGCTATCATGTCATTATAACATTCTATTGAAAGAAAGTTGTCATTCGACGATGATGTGCAGAAATTTGTTAATAATAGGGCGGGGGAAAAGACATTTTAAATTGACATATCTACTTGTAACCTATGTTTACTTTTGTACATTTTTGTTTGATTGTAACTAAAATAATGATTTAAAGTCTGTGGTTTGTTACGATTTAGAATTTAAAATATACTTAAAAATATAATATTTCAGTGCTTCTTTTTATTTACACTTTACCTGCGTGTTCTATAAATATTTGGGTATCTTATGTGCATATGTAAATAGGGCTTCGAATTATTCAATAGCCCCCCAAGACCTTAATTAGAAACTAAATTTGACAATGTAAAACGGAGTTAAAAATATATGTTGTGACATTTTGTCTAGAAGCAATTTTTAGAAACACAACATTGGAATGATATTGGCTTTGATTTGTTTTAGCTCATTTGTGTGAGTAATTGGATGATTATGTTAATGCATATAATTTAATGATTTGTATCAAGCATTACAAAAATGTTAACTAATATGACTCTTTATTTCATTTCATTTTTATGATTTGTGTAAAGCAGAACAAATAATTATAAGAAAACTAGTTGAATAATTTTTAGGTTCTTTATGATCGAATATATAAATGTATTATTATCAAATGCTTAATAATCTTAGGCACATGTGAAAACCTTATTTTGAATAAATGATAAATGTGAAGGTAATACTCGGAGCAAAATTTTAAAAATACAAATAGAAAATGAATTAAAATTTCCAGATATTTCTTCCCCATGCGGACAGTGCTAATTAAGCCACCCATTAATCTGATCTTCTTATGAACAATGTATTACCATATTCAATTCACACTATTAACCAGGCAATTCCAGAATAATGTCTCTTTAGGTGTATTGAGAGATAGTTTGAATGGTTGTGGTTTTCAAAAGCACAGTATGTTGAAAGTACTTTAGCTCAGTCGGTAGCATGTCTGCCTACTGAGTTAAGGGTCCCAGGTTCAATTCCAGGCATGAATGAAAAATGTATCATTTATTATTATTATTATTATTATTATTATTAGCACCGCGTCTTACTACCCATTCGGGTTATACGCACTTACGCTAATGTGTAATG
>CABFVZ010007365.1:0-11165 GCA_902151445.1 Timema monikensis | reverse complement strand
TGTGCCTTCCTCCAGTTTGTTTAACTCTACTCTGATATACTCAAGTTTGAAGCTGAAAGATGGTTTGCATCAAACTTCAAATGGGTTCAATAACAATCTATTATTATTTTTAAATGCTTAAGAGCCACCCTCAATATCTTTTATTGACTGTCCATTTACAAACATTTTCCACTGGCTTGGAGTCAATCCCCTAAAAACTCCTCAAAAATATATTTCTTTACAACTACCGTGCCCGACACTAATAATGTTTCGCCGATACTATGGTAGTCCTCATAATAATATTTTTTTCAGTTCGACTTAAGTTATACACATGCATTAATTACCTTTATTAACTAGGAATAAGGAAGGTGACATTTTAGATTTAATGTATCCACATTTGTGTAGAATGGGTTTGGGGAACCATTTCAGGGAAAAATACCCTGAATGCACACATCTGGGTTTTGAAATTCAATCTCCCCACCACTAGCAATCCAGTCTAATAGTGTGTATTACCCTGCGTGTTCAAATGATATGTTGAAAACAGGGAGATCACGGTTCGATTCCGGTCGGGTGCACTCAGGTGCTTTTCCTAAATAGTTTTCCACTCTCACTCCACGAAAATACAGATGCACCTCCTGTTAAGTTAACCTTCCAGATGCCTAACACATTAGAGTAATTAGTACATAAGCGTATAGCCCAAATGGGTAGTAAGACGCAGTGCTAGAAATATATAATAATAGTGTGTTTGGAAACTTTTAAGAAAAAAACACCCTCAGTAACCTCTACTGAGATTTGAACCCCAATCTCGTGACCAGCAAACCAGTATAATACGAGAAAGTCGAATGAAATATGTTTTATTTCACTATGTAATAACTATTATGAAAACCATACTCCTGATTATTTGAGTTCAACCTAAAAATAAAGCAGCAGATTTCTGCCGAGTGGGATCTTTGATAAAAGCCGCAATCCAGCCTTTCCCTTCAAAGAAACTTGACTCATGTAAACAAGAGATTAGCTCGCTCCCCCTTCCCTCTTTCAGAGCAAACTTGACAGATATGACAACACCGCAACTCTAGCTCGGTATCGGCTAAACAGTCCAAATAGTTCAATATATGAACGTTTCCTAGGAGTTGCGCTGATAGCGCTTCCCAAATTTTACAAGGTAGTCCTTCCATTTAAACTAAATTCATACCTTTCAGCAATGAACGATTGTTTAGGATATAATTGTTCTTGTATAATTTTAATTAGATCCACATAGTTTTTTGTTTACGGTTGTCAGGTGTGCATAAATCTCGTAAAAGTTTAAAAGTTTTCACGCCTACTATTGTCAGTAACGTACTTACTTTCTTCTCGTAAGTTATACGATTACATTCGACAAATAGCTCGATTCACTCCACATATGACGACAAGGTGTATCCATTACTGTACAAACTATTCATGTTTCCGATGACCACCATTTTATGTTAATATGGATGATTTTTCATAGACCATGGTCTATGTTATTAAAATCCCCAAATGTTCTCGGAGTTGCCTCAAGTCTGTTATGCATACTTTTCCATTTGAATAACTTTTTTTTTTACTTATATAATTAAATTAATTCAAAAATTTTAAAGCTGGACTTTCAAATAGTCAAGAACATGTTACACCATCGTTTATTTTTCTTCGTCACCAATATGTTACTTCCGCAACATGGTGAGGATGGCTGGAATAAGATCACTTACTTTGTTTAATGTTACTGCTTGAGTGAGAATGATTTGGTCTGGTACACGAGCTATAGATAAGATTCTCGATAGTAATTTAGGATGGGGCATGATGGGAATCAGACAATTTATTATGTTACCACACATGATAGCCAACCTACATATAAATACAATAAACTTAAAAAATTAATGTTAAAGAAAACTTAGATTTAAAAAATGGGCTAATATTTGTGGGAGCAAGCTATCAAGGCCGTTCTAAGGCTTTTGCAACCGCACACACAAACAATTCAGGGGGGGCCAAAAATAAAGGTTTTTTGTTTTTATCTGAGCAATAATAAGTATAATTAAAGAAAGTAATTTATAAGAAGAATGCTTTTTCTAAATTAATATTTACACCCATGCCAAACAGAGTACTTTTTGTATTTCAAATTAATGCATTAGATTACATTAACAAAGTAAATACATATTTTAAGGTTTTTCATTGTGATGTACCCCTGTCAACTACATTGGTGACGGGATTATACTAGTTGCTGGGTCAAGACTGTACGATCTATGAGTTAGGCTCAGGCCGAAACTTTGGTTGGTGGCATGGGATGGGGGCTAGGTGTAATGCTAGTTTTGATTCTCAGTCAGTCACCTAACCTCCATGCGAGTGATTTATTGACAATCGCTTACTCGCTTTATTTATAGTTCAGCGTGTTGCAATTCGCGACTTATTACTTTTAGTTTATATGGTGTTCTGTGAAATTTTGCTTAAGTTTTATTTTAAATTATTATTTTGGTGCAAACCCTTTTAGTAAGTACTGTACTCCGTGAAGTGTATTGTGTCGTATGCTGTATTGGTGTTATTATTATGTTTTTACTTTTTGTGATTACTGTTTTTTTTCTATATTTTACAGTTACTAAAATGTTTTCCAAATTTCTGCAGCTGAAAATTAAAAATGGAAAGCAAAAACGTTAAAAGATACTAGGTCAAGCACTAAACTAATTTGTAATTATTTAATGAAGGCAAGCACTAGTAAAGAAAGTGTAAGTAAAATTGAAGCTCAATGTAACGATGATCATCTATTGAAACATTGCTCAGAAAAGGTCGAAGATTGCTCAGAAGATTTAATAAATACTAATGCCGATGATTCTAACACCTTTCAATTTACTGATCACAGTGTTTAGAGTTATGTGACTGATACAATCCAAGAAATGAATAACTCACGTGACAAATTGAAAGATCAGGTTAATTTGCCCAAAGTGCTAAACGCAACTGAACGTGATTTTTTTTTATTTCGCAAGGACCAATCTCAAAAGTATTAGACAGCTACCCTAAAGACGGTGCAAAACCGCAATCACCAGAACTACATTATCTGATCAAAATNGCTAAACGCAACTGAACGTGATTTTTTTTTATTTCGCAAGGACCAATCTCAAAAGTATTAGACAGCTACCCTAAAGACGGTGCAAAACCGCAATCACCAGAACTACATTATCTGATCAAAATTAAAATTATAGTTGAAGGCACATCGGAAAAACTCTTTCCCCACATGAGGCGTCCTCTAACCACTTAAAGTTCTATTAAAAATTAGTTGAAGCCGAAAGGAGGTTTAACACTGGCAAGGCAATTGATTATGAAAATCAAAGATTAATGGCTCAGGAAAAAGAGCGACAGAAAAATGTCCTCACGAGAGATCTTGCCAACTCCCAACTCAACATGGCTTTTCGAGGAACTCACGAAACCCTCTACAGCAAAAACAATAGGAATTTTCTCGGACTCTTAGACATGATTTCAAAACTCAATCCTGTTATGAAGGAACATATGTCCCGAATTCTGAGGAAAAACAATTTCAGATGTGTAACATATTTGGGAAAGAACATTCAAAATGGTATACTTGCACACAATAGTTGCAGGATACTCTTGCCCAGCAGGGGATCTCAGCCTGTGATAGGCTGATTGTCTGATGTCTACATCCAAAGTCTTACCAACACTAATGACTAGTGTCTCCACTGACTCGCTCTGTGACTGGGGAATACCCTGAATTTACACTGTTTCTTTTAAACTGGTCACAGTTGTAGGGTTGGAATCGAAGCTCATTTAAATCTTTTTTAGTTCAATATTTTCAATTTGGAGCTTTGTAATTAATTCAAGGCATTCTTTAATTGTCTTAGACTGATCAAATATTTGTTTACAATTTTCATATAATATTTAATGACACAGATTAAGAAAAATATCTAGGTCACACTAACGCTTATTTTGGTCCTGATGTATCTGTAAGAGTAGTTTCATGATTTCACCATTTTAGGTTTAGCTTTTAAATGCTCCCATGTTAGTCATTTGTCATCCTTGGCCTTAGTACATGTAAAACCATTCCATGTTAATTTGTCAAAAACCTTAACCGATGCTATGTTCAAACAGCCCAGGTGGAAGTTTATGTTACACACAACGCACTTCAGCTTTTGTTGTTCTTCACAGACAGTGTACAATGTCCACACTGGTCAGTAGTGGTCCCAGCGTATGGGTACAGCGCTGTGACTGGTTGAAATTGGTCACGTGACCACACCTACTCGCTCTCTGATTGGCTGTTCGTTTTCTCCCTCCCCTACTGCCCTCCTCCTGACCTCCTCCCCTCCTCCTGACATCTTTTCCCGTGTTCCAGACATGTTGTTACTTGTATTTTTTGTTTTTATGTATACTCATAGCTATTTTATTTGAAATTAAAGGATTTTTGATTCTTTGATTAGGATTGGAATGGGACGATGGAGTTTTTATTTATTTATTGCATGCGGTCCACGGCGTCGGGCGTTTCTCCCTCATCATCAGAGAGAACATGGAGCACGAAGCTCTTCTGATGACATCGTGGCGTAGAATGAACAATGGCTCCCTGTCACAAGACTGTTGGAATGCCTTTAACTTCCCGGAACAAACAGCACGAACCTCTCCAGACGACCGTTTGGGGTAGAGTGTGATAAATGTTTCATCTGTCTTGAGACTCCTTTCATTTCCCCTTACTTCCCCTCCTTAGAGGTATGTGTTGCAACCCCTTATGTAGTAATGGATTTTTCAGGTGTGGCAACCCCTTATGTGGTAATGGGTTTTTCAGGTGTGGCAACCCCTTATGTGGTAATGGGTTTTTTCCCGGTGACTCATATGTGTCGCCAGTTTGGCAAGTAGACCTTAAATGATGTCGCAATGGGTTTTATCTGATGACTGGCGCCAGTCTGGCGGCTCGACAACACAAGTCGGAACAATAATAGATCGTAGCCTTGAGTGATGGCGCAATGGGTTGTAATATCTCACCACTTTAGCGTCGTTGCCTGTATGATTGGTGGGCGAGAATAGGCTTAGGAAAAATTTCATCGGAATGTTCTGGGCGTGATAGAGAAGGTACATTAGACAGTAATAGCCACAAACATCTGAGGCAATGCTTTGAAGTTGTAGTGTGCTATGGGACGTACGGGAAGTGTTTTTGCATATAAATGCCAGATGTGACTTTATACGGGGTGGAAAACCATAACTGTCAAAATATTCTCCCCCGCCATTCTTGTCGATAAAGATGGCGACCCAATGCGTCCCAGGCTTGGTGTACGGATCAGTGTTGATGACTAGAGGGGCAGGTCGAGCTATTCTTTCAGGTAGTTGATCAGTAGGGAAAACACCCGACCGTACAGAACTGAACCATGGGTTTGCTTTTACCGCACGTCTTATGGTGTGCGTGTCCATCTTCAATCATCCAATCTCGAAGTCCCCGAGGCCGAACAGAAATTCCATAGTCAACTGTGTGCCATGCACATGGTGCGGCCCAATTTAAGTGTTTTCAAAGACGAACAACCTCTGCCGTACAGATCTACGATGGGTGTGACGTGTATTTGACTAGAAACTTTGTATTTTCTGCCCACTTGACATAGACGGTTTCTGCACGCGTTGTGGCACGGGAGATGAGGGATTCAAGCAGGCTGTAATCCAAATCACCTCTATCCCAGGGAATACCATGCAGATTGTTGACAATATAGTGGGCTTTCTATCTGGAATTGGTTGAAAGTTCCTCGATAGCTCCTCGATAGCGTATGCGGGTTTTAACATCCAATGTTGAAGTAATGTACCTCATAAAGATGAAACACTCAGTTCCTGATGTGTGCCACCATCTATGAAGCTCTGTAAATCCAAAATGACGTATATGGCTTAAATGATGGGGGTAAGGGGAGGGAAGCCAATTTATTAATTCCCATAATCACTCACGACGTTTCTGTCCTGGTCAATGGTGATGATGTTGGAAAACTCCAGGTACACGTTACAGTTGACGGTTTCGGTGAGATCTCTTATGAAGGTCACTTCGATGCTCAGAAAGCCATGCTTCGTCCAATTCCAATGCGATGTCATTTGGGTGGCGAGATTAGGTGTGAGATCGAAAGCAATGAGATGATATCCCTTAGGGAAGCCTTCCCGTGTGATATCACTACCTACGTTCAGGAAATGGATAACCGTTTCGGAAAAAAATGTGTGGTAGGACATGACATAGTTGCCGTTTAAAAAATCGGGCTGTATCGGTTTCGATGGCACTTGTTCTCTGACCACGTACAGCGAGAAATGGTTCATGCCGTAGGTTTGAGAGTTGAACGGGTTCTTGGTGGCATCTCCGTTGAACGCCGAGTTTGAAACAAATCCCACGATGCATCATTTGGGTATCTGTCCGGCGAATACGTTGTCCAGTGATTTCCCTTGCACGCCCGTAGGAATAGTGAGTATTTTTAGTTCCACGCGTATGATGGGATACTTTGTAAGACTGACGTTTAATGCTTTGGCATGTGCAAAAAGTATAGAAGGTGCTATTTTGACACGTCTCACTAGAAGGCCAGCCTTGCCTCAAATTCCTTGTTACCAGCGTAAGCCTCCTCAAAAGTTCCGGGGCTGTCTGCGAACCATAGACCACAAGTCAAATGCGTTCGTTTGGTTCGCTGTTGTAATTGAGCAACGTCTTAATGTACGATCTATAAGATTACGTGTTTCTGGGTGATGAGATTAGTTTTTAGTTTAAAATCACATCTACCTGTGTGAATAGCGAATACTACCAGTTGATGAAGGGGTCGATTTGATCTACCTCTGTGAGAGCGCCACCGTCGGATTTCATGATAGACGCTCTGAGATTAAAATTCGCCTTTTCGAGTAACGGTAAATATTATGGGTGAATCATCGGTGAGGGAAGAGACAGGTTTGTACTGGATACATTGCCCACTTTCAAGACTGGTTGGTGTGGTTGGGATGGAAAAGAGATCGAGTTCACTGCTGGCACACTCGCAGGACTGGGGGAGTAGAAACGACATTTCAACTGAAAATATCTACCGCTTCTTTCTTGACCTTTTTACGTCGGGCAACGACAGAAGACTGACATCAGTGCTTCTTACGAAGCTTTTATACCCTGCGCCGGTCATCAGTGTATCGATTTTCTGCTCCGCATTGCGTTTAAAGTTAGTTCTAGCCTCGCCGACACGGTGCCGTTGTGCCTCTGTGAAAGGACGACGCTGATTGGCAACGTTGGAGAGCACGTCGATACCCGTATGAAGCGCCTGTTTTCCAATGGCTTTAGCTCCCAGCAACGGTACGACACATTTGAAAAGACCGCTGGAAAAACTTCCTATCCTATGCCCTCCTTAATAGGGAACACCGTAGTAGATCTAAGATATATCTTTTCCATTCTAGTATTTTTGGTAGGGTCAGTTCATGTTGAGCACCGTCGAAAATGAAGTTTCACGCACACTTTTACAAACTCGAATGGAATAGGTTCACCAGTGTCTGTTCTTATATTGATTTCTAGGCTTTCAATTTCCCTTCTAAGCATGGGCATGTAGTGCAACGGATCATATCTAACTGTCTTATGTATGCCGTAGAGATAATTTATGTTGTTGATACCGATGATACGTAACAATGGTGCCACAATGTCACTCACGGGCTGAGGATTGACGATATCCGTGTGGATGTACATTTGCGAGGTCAAGCCTAGTAGAATGTTGGCGGCGTACGGTGACGTTGGGAATTTGATCAGATTAGTCATAATATTGAAACCGAACTGTAGACCTAGTTGACTTGATAGAGTCAGCAGCTGTATATTTGGTGAAGAAGAGACAACGTCCACTTTTTTTGGGGGGGCTTATGTACTTGAATACAACTCCGGAATCCCACTTAAACTTCTCTAGCTTTGATCAATTCATAAATAGTGCTGTAGTTTCAAGAAGGGATATGATCCTTGAATATTTGTTCCACGCTGTTAGCGTCCACCCAGTTGTACCATACAATAATTTGGCCCTTGGAAACGTTGGTGAAATAAAACGGATATTGAAATTCAGCCAGAGCGACTTCCCACTTGCCTTCTAGTGTAAGACGGTAAGGAAGTTGCGTAGTGAAATTCGTGAGGGTATTTTTCAGGAAATATCCCATAGAGCTGTCCCTCGGCAAAGTGATGTAAAACTGGTCCTTCATGGTAGGGCGCTTACGTAACTGGCAGGAATCCAAGATTTAAACTTGTCGGGGTAACCTATCCACAGCACGTACATTTTCTTTCTGGTGCCTTTACCTTTAAAACGTAGTAATTTATCAACTTTTAAAGTTTTGAGAAGATGTACGCGTTGCAATTCGGGTTCGTAAAACGTCCCCTCCACCTCCTCACCATCAAGAACGGTCAGTCTGTATATGACTGGTTGTCGCAACATGACACTGTTGACTTTGAAAATCTCTTCGCTGAAATTGCTTTCGTAACACTTTTCAAACAGCATTTAGGATTTGCTAAATCGCACCGTGTCACTGAAATTATTTTCGGCTTACTATTCGATTTTGGACGCCTATTTCCGTACACATTATCTCTGACTTGAAAACATTAGGTTCTGAAACGTCGATAGACGTCATTTTGATACTGAAATGTTTGGCGCCGTTGTAAGTGTCGACTAGATCTTGGAGTACGTCCACAAAGCAATACGTGTTATTTTTGGTAAAGTAGCGCCACATGCGCCCTTTCAGAGTTCTATAGAGTCGTTCCAAAATGCTTGCCTTTACGTCTGGATTATGAGTGGTGTAGTAATGCACGCCTTCTTGCTTGAGAAATTTCTGGACTAGACGTGCCTGGAAATCTCTCTTCTTGTCCATCTGTAAACTTAGAGGTTTACTGCCACTTTGTTTGAAAATGTCCCGGAATGCCACTCTCACAACGCTCCCTGTCTTGGATAGAAGCATCCTCACCCAGGCCAACTTGCTAAACACGTCGATGACGGTGAGAAAGTACACGGAACCGTCGTCGTGTTTTCCGAGACTTCTCATATCATTGAGATCGACTTGCCAGAGATCGTCAATGATTGACACCACGTACTTGTTGCGTGGAAACATTTTTACCAGCTGTTTGTGTGGGGTATAAGCGTACTGCGAACGAAGCTATTCTCGCACCTTAGCAGGATCTTTCTTGGACGCCTTTGTGGGCAAGCCACCCCTGCAAAACCTGAAGGATGAGAAGGTGTCGTAGTAGATGTCAGCTAAACGGGCCAATTTTCTCGGAACGGCAACCACCTGTTTTCGTCCACCCTCTTCAGTTTCTTTTTCTTAGGGCGTTGAGACGGTGTAAGTGATTGAGGTACGGGCGTTGGATCTCTAATGGGTGACAAACGTTTCAGATTTACAATAAATTCTTTCTGAATGTTTATTTTTTGCAGTGCCGTGAGAAACTATCGCCACACCGACGGTAGGTATTGTCTTTTTGCTCTGACCAGATCGTTGACTAAATCCACAATATTGGATCCACGGAGAGGAGTATCGTGAATACTCACTTCTCCGTTTGAGTCAGAAGAGATGCCGCCTCGGGGAATTATAAGTTCTAGTAAAAGTTCAGCTTTTTTACGTGCCTGTGCTGATACAGTATTAAGTACAGTAAGGATGGGAAGTACAGACACTTCAGGGGTGGTGGTGGTATTTTCAGACAGCGGAGGGTACTGACTAAAGTGCAGATAGCGCTGTAGCACTTGTTGGTATAAAGTCCATTTAGACTTGTCGTCAAGTTTTGAAGCGAGGATATTTTCCATCTCCTTGTCCAACTCAGACATCACTAGATTTTTGGCCGATGCCACTTGTTGGTGGTGTTGCTCGTAACGGTGTAATGTTTCCGGGGACATCAATATCATCTGTTTCGTGTGTTCCATTATCTTCTTATTGAATAAGGAACCGAGGATACCACTTATTAAATGGGCTAAAAGTAAGGGCAAGAACGCTCCTCCTTTCTGAACGAGTAGTAGTCTCTATTTCTTCCAGCATTCTCCCCTTTTTACCAGATTGCGCAACACCTGCTTGTGAGCACGTAACTTTGTCTTCTGGCCATTTTTCAATAGCACCCGCCCTTTTAAAGTGTTGTAGACACAATCGCAAACAGAGACAATCATTTTCTTGTCAGCTGTTTTCAGCAAGTCGACACGTTGCTGCGGGTTCATGTGATACATCGAATGAAGTAGAGGGGCCTGTTTCAGCACTTTGGGACACATGGCTATGAAATAAACTGTAATCGGGAAGTGTCGGTGTTTTTATAACTTTTGCGTGGTAGGTACACGCAGCAACCGACATTTGTGTTGGTTCTATATCTGAAACATTCTGGTATACCTTGTTTAAATCTAACAATATATACCCATGAGGATTACTTGTAGCATCAGCGTAAGCCTCTTGTAAGACACGGGGATTTTCAGTACACTGTTGACGTGCAAATAACCCTGGGATTTTTAAAAAGCACGATATAATGTGCGTTTAAGGAAATGTTTCTTTGGCCCTTGCCCTGATGGAATATATTTTGTGTATGGTACATGATGATAATAATATTATGATGGTGGCATCCATTGGTGAAAAGATCGACGACCCCTTCCAAGGCTTTCACGCATCAGGTCATCCAGGATAATCAGCTTCGGAGAGTCATTACAGGTGTTATCAATTTCCGATAAACCCTTACAAATTATGACGTGGGGACTTGACCCGTCTTGTTCGAATCCCAGTTGCCATAAATAATAACACCATGTGATTTTATCAAATTTAACGTCACATATTGTGTCAATGTGATGGATAAATTCGGCTACAAAACGCGACTTTCCACATCCGGAAGGGCCGCTTATGATGGCCGAAAATGGATGTTTCAACTTGTCCATATTATTTAAGACTGAGCTTATAAGCTATATGAGTTTGTAATTATAGGATAAGAGGGAGGTGCGGGTGTAGACGTTAAAACACAAACATAACAGTTTTTTACAATATTTATTTACAATAATGAAAAGTATACATTGAATATTTATTTACACACAATGAAAAGTATACTGGGAATATTTACAATATATATATATATATATATACATATTGGGAATAGTGGCTTCTGTACTAAATATTAAAAAAAGATGGTTAAATACAATGTATACATAGAGGTGGTTTCAATTTAAAGCATATATATATATATATATATATTAGGGTGTCCCAAGATACAAGGTAAAAAATTT
>CABFVZ010007364.1:0-11169 GCA_902151445.1 Timema monikensis | reverse complement strand
TTGCCATAGTTATATAGACACTTCAACTTTCAAAAAGTCCTATTTTATTTGATATTATTGTTTGGGGCCTAGCTGACCTCAGGTCTTAAATATGATGCATCCTTTATGTAATGACTGAATTTATTGGATCATAGTGTACCCCAAAAGAAATAGATCCATAGCTCACTTTTGAAAATTTGAGTAACAAAGCCCATACACATGCTTTAAGGGACAGTCCCTTTCAATATATAATTTAATTTACTAAATTTGGTATTTAGTTTACTTAATGTACTTGCAAGATTTCAATTATTTTAAACATTCGTTGCACAGCCTTATTTAACAAAATGATCTTGTGTTTCTCACTCTTCCATGTAAATGAGGGTAGATTACATATAAAATGCTTACTTTCTCATCTCTACCCAATTAGATTAATTATCTTGTATGTGTAGAGCCTGATACAGTTAATCATATATATATATAAAGATGTTTATGAGATATCAGAATGTATGATAGTATTCAAACAAGTAGTTTTAGTTTTAAATAAGAAAGAAGCTGTTTAGTGAAGTCAATGTTCACTTAAAAGAACACAGAAAGAATATCACTCTTGTTAAGTAGGTATTTGCCCCTGCTTTTTTTAATTATTGAATAAAATATTTAGAAAAGTGTTAGACCTATTTGAATCTGGGGTGTGATGCCAGTATTAAATTTTTATTAATGCTCAGCTGAAACAGAATATTTTCAATACAAAGCTTAACTATTTAAGGCTTATGTTAGATTAGGCTTCATTAATGTTACTTTAGTAGTGATTAATGTAGGATAAATTTAATTTAATTTATGTTCACCCCAAAGTTAGAAAGCCAGCCATGTTCATGATTAAAACATTGATAGTAAATATTTTACAGGTATTGAGTAGTGATGGTTCAATTCAACAGGGCAGTGTTATGCATCACTGGGATGAAGATATTAATGGCTACTCCATCACTGTTGTATTTCCTTCCCGTGAAACCACTGTGCCGATTAAGACACTTATACTGGGTGCTGCTTTCTTACTGGTAGGTAGCTCCGCTCCCTAATTTGAGTATTTATCAACCATTATTTTGATATTTTAGTTTTAAAAAAATGCAATATAAATTAGTCATAGTCTATGGAGTTATATTTTCAGAGATTATTTTAGTTAATGAACTGTTTTTGTTGCAGGAATATATTTACTTTGAAAAGTCAAAGCGGGCCAGTTGTTTCAGGTGTTTTTATTAGCACCATGAAACATTTACTGCGTGGAATCATTCTATTGCCTCGCATAATCACCAATTCTACTGGATTTTTGGCCAAGTTACTTTTATAGAAAACCAACTAAGTATCATCAAAACCAATTATGTTTTTAACTGCAGTCCTATTCCCGGGATCTAAACAACCAAAGGCTAATATTTTGAAAACAAAGGCATATTTGTAAAAATAAAGTATTAATTGCAGTGGCGTGTTGTTGAGTGTTGCCAGGATTAGTTAAGGCAGTGAAACTGTACCTGTGAACTGTTCTCATAACTCAGTAAAATAAACATTGGCCAGCTATCAACGACAATTAATTCCCATGTGAGGTGTGTAGAGCAGAGCCTATGTATGATTGGTCAAATGGAGAGAGTCGGGGAGACCATATCACAGGAATAATTTGAACAAAACTCTAATAACAAAATGCTCTGATTACTTGTGATGCTACCAGGCCATGTGTCTAGATTTTGAACAATGCATCTTCATCAATTATTTTAGGTATCTTTATTCAATAAATTGTTAAAAATATTTCTTCAGGTTATACCCACACCACGACCAGCTCCATGATACGATGTCTCCACCTGTTCTATTGGTTGTATGTAGTGTGATCCAAATAGCACACAATCAGAGTTAATGCTTTGGGTTGAGCTAGTCCTAAGAATTTATATGTACGGACTCACAAATGGTTTGCTAAATACAGTATATATATTAGGGGTGGTTGGGCACCCAAAATTTCGGACAATAAATCGGGCATCTAAAATTCACGGAATGTCGGGCGAGTATTTTTTATGCCCATATTTCGATCGGGCATCTCAAGAACTTGGTAAGTATATAATAGCATGTTAGCACTAACCTCTAATTCAAACATTGAAAAAAAGTGTTTAACTGATATTTATAGTTAAATTACTTAAATTCAACAATTCCTTAACAAAGGTATTATTTTTTTATTAAATCGTAAGTTATTATGTCTGATTTCAACAAAATTACGATAATGTTTCTCACAGGTTACAAGTCTACAGCATAGCAAAATTAAGATTCCCATGATTTAATTTTCTCTGTCAATACCAATAACATACCAAATTCAACATTTCCACATTAGTTTTCTCAACATTTCTTTAATTTTTTTATTATTATTAGCCAGATTTGTTAGGATATAAATATAAAAGTAGGCATCAAATGAACATTAAATAGGAAACGGCCATTTTGCATTTTATGACTGCTTTAACTTATAATTTGAAATCTGATAGGCCTGTGACAAAGTTGTTTGCAAAATGAAATGCCCACCCGAATTTGCCCGTGCCCAAGTTTAATTCTGTAATGCCCACCCGAGACAAATATTTGCTACCCGACCACCCCTAATATATATATCGCTCTCTCTCTCTCTCTCTCTCTCTATATATATATATATATATATACACACACATACACACACCCACTAAGCAAAATAGCAAAGCAGCAAAATTCAGAATGAGTAGTAATCATTTACCTCTATATTTGTTTATTTGCCATTATTTGCTATGTATTTTGGTTCAACTAACAACCTTATTTGGTGAATTAAAAATACTTGTTTTAGATGGTTGTTATTATATATTTTTTAAAATTATTTAAAGATGTTTGACTAAAGGTAAGCATCCACTGGTCCGCATCGCTCAAACCGCATTAATTTAGTGTACTGCATCAACTGGTTCGCATCGCACAAATCTGATTTATTTAGTGTAATGACTGCGTCCACTGCATTTGGAGCAAACGATTTCTAACGATTTAATAATAATCATCATTGTCCTAATATCTATTATGTCATCACTTTCATGGGTAGTTGTTAAAATAAAGCTAAAATATTTTAAAACTATTATTAGTGTATCTAACCCAATTTGAATTTAAGTATCATTTTTTCTGATCAAAAAATATTTATTTTATTGAAGTAGTTTTTTTCTTCAATTTTAAACTTATCAAAGCTATTTTGAAAAGAATAAGTTCTAGATTTGATTTGTGAGTAATATGTAAATAGTGATGTGAGGGGCAAATGTTAACCGACTCACATGCGGTAGTTCGCGAACTGGTGTAGGACTAAACTTCAAGATGGTGGTCACTCGAGAAAGATAAAGTTTGCGTTTGAATGAACCACAATAAGTAGTTCGGAAATGACTGAACCACAATAAATAGTTCGCGAATGACCAAATCACAAGTAGTAGTTTGCGAACAACTGAACCTTTAGAAGTAGTTCGTGAACGACTGAGTTATAAGTAGTTCACGAATGACAGAACCACAAGAAGTTCGCGAATGACTGAACCACAAAAAGTAGTTCGCAAATGACTGAACCACAAATAGTAGTTCACAAACAACTGAAGCACAAAAAGTAGTTTGTGAACAACCAAACCATAAAAATTAGTTCGTGAACTATTGAACTATATAAATGAAGTGCTCATTTCAGTTTACTAAATCTCTATGAACTGTTACCAACCAACCGTACTGCCCATCTCTAAACTAAAGAGAGAATAAAGCTGGGAATTCTGAACGCAAATGGTGGTGGTGTTCTGTGAAGTTAGAATGTTTTTATTTGAGGTTGAATGCTTGGAAAAATAATGAAATAGGAAATGATCAAAAATGAAATCGAAAAATCGAGGTTAAACATAATAATCAGAAGCAAAAATAGCAATCAAGAGAAAAACGGGTATTGTGACCTTTTTAGTATATTTTAAAATATAATTATCATCGTATTGAATAAACAAGGCAGTATATTTCATCAGTAAACAAAAGAAAATAAACTAATAAATGTCATCAAGAATAATTATGTTATTTGTAGCACAAGGCCATGATTTTTCTAGTTGCTGCGTGTTGCTATAATTAACTACAGTAGAGTCTCGTTAATCTGAAATAATTGGGACCAAGACCTATTCGAATTAACTGAAATCTTTCCCATAGTGTATATTAAAAATTCGCTGTAAGGTCTAATGGGCGTGTTTACGTGTGTGCCATTCACGAGTGCTGAGTGCTGGGTGGGATAACAGGTTCACTTGAATATGACAAAAGAGACTTACTGATTTTATGAACATGCCAAATAAATAAATAATTGTTGTAAGTACCCCAGAATATGCTATTTTCATCACTTTTGAAAGCAAAATCAAATGAGTGAATTTATACATTGGTTTTTTTCCCTACTTTGTACTATAACAGTAAATTTTGTTTTAAAATTAAATTTGTTTTTTTCTTCCACTTTTGTTCAGATTAACCAGATTTTCGGATTAGTGTAGAAAACATCCTCATTAAAAAGTGTTAACAGTTAATTTAAACTTTCAAAATGTGTTCTAAAATTAAAATATTTTATAATTTTTGTTAGTATTGTACTCAGGTTGCTTCAACTTTATGAAAGAATATAGCTTGTAAATATGCTAAGCTAATAATAATCTATATTTATTTTTATATGTAACCAAACTCAAATGTACATTATAAATTATTGACTAAGTTATTACTTTTTTTTTAGTAAAATAGCTCTAATGAAATACAGTAAATTAATATACGTTAATGACTTTAAAAAATTCTGAACTTTTTTTAAGCATTGTGTCTTACAACCCAGTATAGTTATATGTCTGTGTACTAATTAGGCTTTAGGGATGAGAAAAGTTATATTTATAGGATGTGAATCTGTATTTACATAAAGAAATAGTTGAAAAGAATTTTGGAAAAACCACCCTAAGTATACCCAATCAAGATTTGAACCTTGATCTCCTTGTCATGGGCAGTTTAGTCTACTGTGAGAATAGCGCCTTAGACCATGCAAACACCCAAGCGGGTGAAACCTTATTTAAAAATATTTTTTTAACAATAAATTTTAACATTCTGATAAGAATACAGGTTTTTATCAGAGAAGTACCCATAAAATGAAACTACTTTGTTGGGAATGTTTGAAAAGTTTGTATTTGTCTAATAATCTATCTCATTAAACTTATTTGAAAATAAGTTAATAATCTGTGTTTAATGCTAAAACAGCTAAAATATAATAATAAAAGAATATTAATAAAAATAGCTTGTGAATTTGACCTAAAAACATTCGTACAAAACTATATGCTACTACAGAAAATAGATTATCATAAATTAACCGTGGGCAAATAAAGTGTTAAAAGCCTTAAAGAGAGCTAAAATGTTTTCGGTTTAAATTACTAGAATGAATGTTTTACTTTGAATCTTCATAAAATGATTTTGGAAGATCTATAAGATAAAGTTAAATTATATTTACAGCTGTAGAATGTTTTAGATGAGTTTAAAATCAAAGAGTTTATTTTCAGAATATTAATTTAAGAGGCCGGTCAACACCTGTTTACCCATCAAAACATGGTAATACTAAATAAACGATTGTGACAAAACCGTTCTATGGATTTGGAATCGGTTTTCACCAATGAAAAGGTATTTATATTATCTAGAAAGAAGACTCTGTAAAACATTTACTAATCATATTAATTAAATTATACAATGAAAACTATCCCATTTTCAGCCTCACACTATTTTGCTTATAATGACTTCATTAAGATATATATTCAAAATTGAATTTTACTATATAAAGCAGTACTATGTTTACTTTAATTTTCTTAGATTAGAATTTTTATTTATTGTTCTATTAGTTTTTTATATTTGTTAAAACGAATAATTACTTTAATTAGATTAATATGGATGTTAGTATTATTGTTGGAAAAAGAAGAAATCACAAGGCTAGATAATATTTTTCTCCTGATTTTAGTTATTTTTTTATAATTTATTAGTTTAATACTGAGCTTTAAACATTATTTTAAGAATTAAAATTTTAAACAGTTTGGTAGCCGTAATGTAACGCTGTTTGTTGTCAAACAAGGAACTATGTGTACCTGCTGGCAACTTTCCACTGTCTTTCATCTACAGCGTTGCCACGATCTTTTTCAAAGAGAAGAAGAGAGAAATCATTTCTCCCAACATTTTGAATCTTTAAAATTGTGTTTCAAATTTTTTAAATCAAACATAGGAATCAATGTATCTGCCTGAGTGTGGTTGGCGTTCAATCTGAACCACTAGTAAATTTTAAATTTAAAATGTTATCATTACTGTAAAGTGTTTTTTTGAAGTATTTATTTAAATTATTAACTTTCTTCTATGCACTATGTCTTAGCACACGCTCGAGCTATCACAAGAACATCACACACGTGAAATTAAACTACTTTGTATTTAAAAAATTGGAAACAAAAGCCAACTTCTTTTAAGTGCACAGCGAAAGAAGCGGCATAAAATTATTTTAGAACATTTAAAGAGAAGTTAAGTTAAAATACTACTTTAGAATATTTAAAAAACAAGCTAAGTTAAAATATTATTTCTGGACACAATATAATGTCATTAGTTTGATTTGGCAGTGAGATTATTATAGCTAATTGATAAAAATTATTAGACATAATTGTAGAATTCCCACACCAGACGTCACGTGTCCTAGAATCTTAGGCTTACTTTGACTATATTTTTGGTTACGAAGAGATCAAGGTTCAAATCCCAGCGCACTATGGATAGTTTTATTTGTAAATGGTGACCTGGTGGTCTAGGGGTAAAGTGTCAGACTTCTATACTGGCGGCCGGGGTTCAATCCTCGGTCCCGGCACAGATCTATCTGATTTCCAAACCCTTCCTTCACCTCTGACAATATAACTTGTGAATGTGGGGAATGCCAGGCCTCCACCATGGTTCGGATTCCACGTTAAACTGTAGGTCCTCCATTTCATCTCACAATCANTTAAACTGTAGGTCCTCCATTTCATCTCACAATCACCCTACCATTACACATTAGCGTAAGTGCGTATAACCCGAACGGGTAGTAAGACGCGGTGCTAATAATAATAATAATAATAATAATAATATTTGTAAATATTTATAACCCTCTCTCCAAGCAGATACGGGTACATTTCCTTTGGGACTTTGCCTCCACTTCATTGTGTTATAAAAACAAGTATTTAGTTACAAGGGTAGTCTAAATAGATGGTCGAGTAGTTTAAGGCATTTGACTCGCAACACTTTGGGCTGTTCTTAACTGAGCTTGAACTTCTAATCCCAACTGGGTGAATTGGATATATCTTACTGATAAAAAATTAAACAACCGCTCTATTCAACGCACTTATTTGAAAATCTTTTCATAATTAACGTGGCCCGGATTTTGATGATCCAAAAAGTCTAAAAAATAATCTATTGAGTCACATTAAAAATTCCCAAAAATTAATTTAAAATTTACAAAAAAAAAGACCAAAAAGACAATGAAAAATTAATTATCGCGAGACTTAATCAAACACCCACTTGACAAGCGTAAACTAAAATGTTTGCAACGCAAAACCCCAATAATTACACTTGCATTTTGCCAAACAATTAACCTTGATTTACAAACTCTAGCTACCGCTTCCGCTGATGTCACCATTTCAGTTTAGTAGCAGCGGCTCACTAGTAAGATGGATGGCTTTTCCAACCATGTAGGTAGATAAGGTATAGATTCATTTGAAATTTATATTTATTATCTTCTCATTCCAACAGTTGTATGAGAAATAATAAAATGTTTGATTAGTCCATTTACAAAACTTATTAATATTCAACATAACCGTTTAAAAATTACCAAAAGATTAATTAAGCATGTAAAAATGACCTATAAATTAGACATCTCTACAATCAGGGAATGACAATAGATTTTTTAGCACCGCGTCTTACTGATCATTCGGGTTATACGCTTATGTACTAATTATGCTAATGGGTTAAGGATGAGGAAGGTTGAATTTAAGGGAATTATTAGTGGAGAGTGAGAAACTATTTAGGAAAAAACATCTTCAGTACACACGACCAGGATCAAACCACAATCTCCCTGTCATCGGCAGTCTCATCGTACAAATGAGTAAGTAGGGAGAGTTATCAACTATCAAGACACTAAGGGGAAGGTTCCCCTCCCCTCAACCCTTTCCCTCCCCTCCCGCGGCGTGGACTCGCGGGCGATCTGTCTCACTCTCTTTCTCTCTTTCTCTCCCTCTCACACACACACACACACATGCTCGTAGGAATACTGGGGCATTGATGGGGTGGGGAAGTGTGCCCTCCTCACCCCTTCCCTGAAGTATGTTGGAGTTCTCTCCCTCTCTCCCACTCAATCTGGATATAGGTAGGAATACTGGGACAGCTAGGGGAAATATGGTGTGGGGATGTAGCTATACCCTCTTATACATGCATCATGTACTGGGGCAGCGAGGAGAAATGTAGAGAAGGGGGGAGTATCATGACGAGGGGGATGGGTTGCAGCTCTGCTCGAGGACGACGAAATTTTTTTGCTCTACACATCTCCAGTCGTCCCCCTCCTCCGAGGCCGTGCCGCGAGCTAAGATGTCTGATGATGTGTTTGACTGTCGAAGATATGAAGAACAAGGTTCGAATCTCGGTCAGGATGAACAGGGTTGGTTTTTCCGCTCTCCCTCCTAGCAAATGCGGGTTCACTTTCACTAAGCTAATACGGACGTACTTACTTTAAAATTATTCATCCACATTTCAGGAATTCAAAACCTAAAAAAAAATAATTTTTTTTCAAATTAGATAATGTAGTTCAATTCTATACTGTACATTTCACTTCATGTTACATTATATTCGAAATTCGTAAAACGAGGAGATCGAGGTTCGAATATCGGGCAGGGTGAAATGAGGGATGGTTTTTCTACTCTCCCTCCAAGCAAATGTGGGTTCCTAATTCAACCTTCCCAATTCCTAACCCATTAGCGTAGGGGGGGATCGAGGTTCGAATCTCGGTCAGGATGAACAGGGTTGGTTTTTCCACTCTCCCTCCAAGCAAATGCGGGTCCCTAATTCAACCTTCCAAATTCCTAATCCATTAGCGTAGAGGAGATCGAGGTTCGAATCTCGGGCAGGGTGAACTGAGGGTTGGTTTTTCCACTCTTTATTCATCCTCATTTTAGGAATTCAAAAGCTAAAAAAATTTTTTTTTTCAAATTAGATAATGTAGTTCAATTCTATACTATACATTTCACTTCATGTTAAATTATATTCGAAATTCGTAAAACGAGGAGATCGGGGTTCGAATCTCGGGCAGGGTGAACTGAGGGTCGGTTTTCCCACTCTTTATTCATCCTCATTTCAGAAATTCAAAACCTAAAAAAATTTTATTTTTCAAATTAGATTATGTAGTTCAATTCTATACTGTACATTTCACTTCATGTTACATTATATTCAAAATTCGTAAAAACGAGGAGATCGGGGTTCGAATCTCGGACAGGGCGAACTGAGGGTCGGTTTTTCCACTCTTTATTCATCCTCAATTCAGGAATTCAAAACCTAAAATTTTTTTTTTTTCAAATCAGATAATGAAGTTCAATTCTATACTGTACATTATTATTATTATTATTATTAGCACCGCGTCTTACTACCCGTTCGGGTTGTACGCACTTACGCTAATGTGTAATGGTAGGGTGATTGTGAGATGAAATGAAGGACCTACAGTTTAGCGTGGAATCCGAACNATTATTATTATTAGCACCGCGTCTTACTACCCGTTCGGGTTGTACGCACTTACGCTAATGTGTAATGGTAGGGTGATTGTGAGATGAAATGAAGGACCTACAGTTTAGCGTGGAATCCGAACCACGGTGGCGACCTGGCATTCCACACATTCACAAGATGTCTTGTCAGAGGTGTAGGAAGGGTTTGGAAATCAGATAAATCTGTGCCGGGACCCAGGAGCGAACCCCGGCCACCAGCATAGAAGTCTGACACCTTACCCCTAGACCACCAGGTCACCTTATATACTGTACATTTCACTTCATGTTACATTATATTCGAAATTCGTAAAACGAGGAGATCGGGGTTCGAATCTCGGACAGGGCGAACTGAGGGTCGGTTTTTCCACTCTTTTTCATCCTCATTTCAGGAATTCAAAACCTAATTTTTTTTTCAAATTAGATAATGTAGTTCAATTCTATACTGTACATTTCACTTCATGTTACATTATATTCAAAATTCATAAAAACGAGGAGATCGAGGTTCGAATCTCGGGCAGGGTGAACTGAGGGTTGGTTTTCCACTCTCTCTCCAAGCAAATGTGGGTCCCTAATTCAACCTTCCCATTTCCTAACCCATTAGCGTAGGGGAGATCGAGGTTCGAATCTCGGTCAGGATGAACAGGGTTGGTTTTTCTGCTCTCCCTTCAAGCAAATGCAGGTTCACTTTCACAAAGCTAATACGGACGTACTTACTTTAAAATTATTCATCCTCATTTCAAGAATTCAAAACCTAGAATTTTTTTTTTTTTCAAATTAGATAATGTAGTTCAATTCTATACTGTACATTCCACTTCATGTTACATTATATTCGAAATTCGTATCAGAATTAAATAGGGGGGATCGAGGTTCGAATCTTGACAGGGTGAACTGAGGGTAGGTTTTCCACTCTCCCTTCTCTCTCTCTCTCTCAGAGTGAGAGGTAGGGTTTTTTGGTATAGCGCCCTTCCCTCGAACAGTTTTTTCAGAGCAGTCTGGAAACATACATATCTAAATGATCTTTTTGCTCTGAATGAAACATACATACCCCTCTTATTATAAAAGTCCTTTTTTACTCCGAACATGGCCCTATATCGATACTCTTTTATTTCTATGTAATATGATCAAGGACTTAAATAAATAGTACAACTTTTTTATTTATCGAATATATTCTTAAGATTATGATGATACCTACATACACATATACATATAAATTCTTTCTCCCTCTCGGAAAAAAATATAGTCTTTCACTCGATTCATACAAAAAATCTCTTTCTCTAAAGTCTTGTCTATACACGTACATACATCATAGAACGCGCACGCGCGCGCGCGCACTCGCGAACGCTTCACCACTTGAACAGTTCGTACTCGCCTTCACCTAGATATATCAGTCCTCTCTGTGAAGCGT
>CABFVZ010007363.1:0-11171 GCA_902151445.1 Timema monikensis | reverse complement strand
TCGTAAACATGATTTCCCTAAGAGTCTGCACGGTCTGCTTTGCCACATTTGGGAGCAATGGCGGTACAGGTCTAATATCCTCTTAACCTGAACAGGTAGTAAACTAAGATGTGATAAAAAAGTATTAGTAATTTTATTTTATGAAGAGCTGGGAGGGGTATGTTGGTTAGGCCAGATCACCGAAAGAGGATTGAGATTGGTGAAATTTTGGAAAACAAGTATGTAATAATCTTAAGGAGGAAGTGTAGGGTACCTACAGTTTTTATATCAAAACTTTTTTTGGTTAAAATAAATCAAATAATTCTCCAGTAGAAACATTGAATTAATTTATTTCACTTGGTGATAACTGTTCAGTTCTTCTTAACACTGTGTCATATTACCTTTTCGTGTTATACACTCATGTACTTAATTACGCTAGTGGTTTTATGAATTTAGGAGGTTATATTTAAAGAAATTCTGCCAACATTTTCATGGAGGGAGTGTGTTGAAACCATTTTGGAAATCCACCCTTAGTACACTTGACCAAGATTTTAACCTTAATCTCCCTGATATCGGCAGTATAGTTCATTATGAGAGTGACATCTTAGACTATGTGGTCACCAAAGCAGATTAATGGCGTGTTGCTCATGACAGAATCCAACAACTTATATCACCATGTGAAGAAAACTAAGCTTTTTGTTTTTATTCTTTCAATATTTTATTTATTTTGGATTTAAAAAAAATATATATTGTGTTATAAAAACTGCAAAAAAATTACCTATTCTCATATCTCTTACACTCCTATATTAATGTGACCTTTTTAAGCTTGGTTTTAAATCAAAGTCTGGTGAGGTAATTACATTTTAATCCAAACTATTATCATTACTAAAAAGATTAAGGAATTACTTGCTAAAATTATGATTACATAAAAGAAAACACAATTTAACTCATCCCATCTTAAAGCCTATCAAAACATTTTTCCCTACATAAAGAATCTTGAGTGTAGAACTATTTTATCATTTCCCACTAATAAATAATAGATGTATACTGGTATTTTAAAATACTTTATTATAAACATCAAATATCATGTCATATCTCAAACATACATTAAGAAACAGTATATTTTTGTACTTGAGACTGTAATATGCACAAACAATTTGTAAAATATAGAACATCAAAAGGTTATTACAGTTCATAGTTAGATAATCACATTCATGAGACCATTACTCTTATACTCATGGAAGTGATTATTTAACTTTAACTTATTTTTAATTTTTATTTTGTCTCTTCACATGCTTTCAAAGTTGTGTTAGTCTTTTAGCTTCCTTAATAATTGATTTCAATTCTAACGTTCATTAAAGTACAAATAAATATTTATGTCAATTTAAACCATTCGAAAATATCTCCACATTTAGCGTGTGGACCATATCACTTAGTATTCATATGACGTGACATCCAGATTGTTATAGAGCAACTGCTCATCTATCCAGAGCCTGAACTGCGCCACAGCAGCATACACGCCAGGTGTCCCATCCTCTCCACAGCCGATTCCCCATGCCACAATTCCCGCCTGAATGTACTGGTTGGGGTTATTAGCGATGGGACAAACAAGAGGACTTCCACCATCACCCTGTGAAAAACAATTTTTATGTATTCAGATTGAATTAAATGTTTTTTTTTCTTCAATTTTAGAAACTGGTATTATATTACATTTTACACTAATGTAATTTTACTAAATAGTTTGCACAGACATTGTTTTACAACTACACATTTTGGTATATCTATTTTACATAATGTTTATTTTTCAAATAAATAAAGTGTTTTAACGTGTATCTAAATAAAATCATGTAACAAATGACATTTCACTCAGAAAAATATACTATTTTTACATAAACACTATTATGAAATCAAATGATGGTCTAAGGCAGCAATTTTAAACCTTTCTCAATTCATTGAACATGCACTAATATTAGCAAGGCAAACCATCGTGTTTTAGGGAGATATTTATTCATTAAAAAAATGTAATGGATTTGCAGACTTTTGTAATGAAAAGCATGCAGAGAGGACATAAGCCTGGGCAATCGTGTTGTAATTTATTTCATATCAGCAGTTACGGACATACATTAGGTCATGTTTTTAAAACAGAGGTTGTTATTTGAAATAGCATAAAATTGTGTGTTAATATAAACATTAACTCAGGTGAAGACACCTTTCCTTTGATGATATATAACAATGAGTTTTAGACCTTTTTCAGAAAAGGGAGGCAAGGAAGGAAGCCAGTTGTATTAAGGGACTACTTCGAAGTGCTTTACATACTCAGCTGCTGAGCTACAGTAACTTGTGAAGAGAATATCCTACAGCTTGAGTCCCTCTTCAGTATGGAAGAGGGAGCAACCCCCAACTATCTTGAAAGTCAAGTTAAATAACCGCGCATGGTCGAGCAGTCAGGTGATTTACACTAGTTGAGGTTTTAGCAACTAAGATAGGTCAAGGCACAGAACTGCTGAGTAGGGACATGGACATAACAAGGACCTTTTTTCCAAACTCTTTCAACTTGTTCTAAAAATCTACATCATATTTATACACTCTTATAGTAACAAATATATTTTAATAAACAAGGTCAAAAAAAATCCCACAATTATTTGCTACTGCCTAACCCATCCCACTAAGCCCTCCGGACAAGTAAGGCCACGGGTTGGGGGAGTAGCAAAACAAATCATTTTAAGATTGTGTGTAAAAGTTCAATAACTAAAATTATAATAATTGGATTATTTTTTTAATAATTGTGGTCAGATATTTAAAAAAAAAACTCTCGCTTCTTTTTGAATTTTCCTCTAGCTCCCGCAAAACAACAGTTAATGTTGGTCTAAGCTATTTTCCTTGAAATAGACTGGATGGGGAGATTGAGGTTCTAATCGTGTGTACCCCCAATATTTTGCCAAATTGCAGAAAAGTACCCTGAAAGTGACTCTTTAATGTTAGAAGTAGAATTGTGACTTTTCATGGAGAAAATCCAAGATCATGTTGCTTGTTTAGACGATGTTAGGGAGTCCTTAAGGAAAATGAAAAAGGAAGTTAGAAATTTCTTTGGAAATGTCAAAAACCTAGTTCGCATTTTGGCAGTGTCTCCAGCATTGAGCTGTGAAGCATAGATGAACTCAAGTGCTCTGCAAAAAGTGAAGTCATGCATGTAGTCAACAATGGCACAGAAACATCTTAACCATGTAGGGCTGTGCTATGTCCACCAGAACATACTCGATATTGTTGACCTGGACAAAGTGGCAAAGAAGTTCATAACAAATAGGGACAAGAGTAGTGTTTTTGGATGAGTTTGTGATTAATTGGAAACTATAGACTTATTATGTTCCTTCTTCTAAATCAAGGTTGGGTAGAACAAGATTTCATTTCATAAACTAGGCCTACATATTAAATGTCATTAAAGTATAAGTGAAAAAATGACCTTTAAATTGAATAAATACATTGTTGACATGTCTTGCCTTTCAAAGTGTTCACTTTGGTGAATTTATCCCTAATTGCAATACAGCTGACACAAATTCTGGTGGTTGCATCATCCTAAAGTATAAATTGACAAGATGGGGGAGTAAAAGTAATTAATTGTTTTAAAGTGAGAAGAACGAGAGAGTTGGGAAGGTAAGGGAAGATAATAACTTTGTGCACCCCCCCTCCCCCTCCCTCTCTCTCTCTGCCCCAGATACCACAAGCCAATAATCAGAAGGTGGCAACACTAATGTCTTGGCCACAAAAAGTTCAGTTATTACGATGAGATCTCAGCCACTAGGGCCTGACTAACAGGTGCAATTCTGCTCCGGCGTAAGTCTAGAAATGGTGCAACTTTGCACCCAAGATACCAACAAGATGCGCCTTATTATATGCTCCATTTCCATATTCACTAAACAAGGCACAAACTGGTGGCAAGATTATAGTGATGTCACAATAAACATCATCAATTGCGCACTTTTAGACCAATCCTAGTGAAGAATTTACTTTCAAAGCCAAGACTACTTGATTTTAAATTTCTAATGAAAATTACTGAAAATACATACTTTAAAAAAACAATATTAGTACATAATTTAGTATTAGTTTAAAGTTTAAGTTCCATTAATAAAATCTTTATAGAAACTTTAAAACTTATTTCAATGCTATACTAATTGCCATATTTAGTGACAAGATGTCTTTGGACTTGGATGAATACAAACCTCTTTGGATCTAGACAAAGATCACACAGTTTGTGGTTTTATTTGAAGTTTTGTTTTGTAATAATGCAAGAAATGCCATTGTGTTGTTTGAATGTCAAACTTCAACAATAAAAGGTAAGTAATTGCTTTGTACCCACACTCTAAATTGAAAAAGAATTTGTACTTGACATACTTATGCTATTTTAATTTCTTTATTATTAATTAGAGTACAGTTAACTAATTGTATTTTAAGCCATTACTATAATATGCTGCAATTTAAATTTATTGAAGTGATAATCATGATTTAATAGTTACTCTTGAGTGGTGGCAAATAAAAGGCACAACTATGCTCTCAAATTGCACCTGCTTCTTTTGGTGAATAGGGATTTGGGCACATCTTTAAAACTTGCGCTGGCACAACTATTTGCTCCTGTTTCTGAATCCAGGTCCAGGAGTTCAGTAATTAAGAAGCGAACTGGGCCACCAGGAGTTCAGTAACCAAGACGAGAACTGGGCCACCAGGAGTTTAGTAACTAAGAAGAAATCTGAGCCACCAGGAGTTCAGTAACTAAGAAGATATCTCGGCCACCAGGAGTTCAGTAACTAAGAAGATATCTCAGCCGCCAGGAGTTTAGTAACTAAGAAGAGATCTCAGCTACCAGGAGTTTAGTAACTAAGAAGAGATCTCAGCTACCAGGAGTTTAGTAACTAAGAAGATATCTCAGCCACCAGGAGTTCAGTAACTAAGAAGATATCTCAGCCACCAGGAGTTCAGTAACTAAGAAGATATCTCAGCCGCCAGGATATCAATAACTAAGAAGATATCTCAGCCGCCAGGATATCAATAACTAGAATGAGATCTTGGCCACAAAGAGGTCAGAGTGTGGACGTGGTTATGCTTTTGGTTGCTATGTTGTGTTTTATCTACCTTGCATGTGTCTCTGCCCATCTCTCCACCGGCACAGATGAAACTTTCGTGGAGCTTGAAGTAAGGACCCAGTCGAGTCTTGCGAAGAGCATCCACACACTGGTTTCTAGGGACAATTGGGAGCTCCACTTTCTTCAAGATCACCTGGTATCTGCCCTCTTTACCTGCGCCAACACATAATACTCAGTAAATAATGGCAGGATCGATCACACAGCTGGTTTGGGGTTTAGTTTCAATAAATTGCACCAAGTTAGGATTTCCAATGTAGATTATTTTTTTAGTGCAAATGTTGGTACAATTCCTCTTTACCAAATCCTTCTCCCTAATGAGGTCCTTAAAATTTGATCTAGTGCCTAGCCATTCAGTCTTTAACTACAGAAAATTATATGAAAACATAATAATGTAATGTAAGTGATAAGGAAGGAAGCCCATCTGAAAGGAGAGTTAGGTGAGGCTTTGATAGAAACTTTCTCCTTCACGTCTTCATAAACTCTTCACAATTCCATCTTCTAATCACTTTCACGGTTCACAATACACATAGTTTAAATTTTTGGAAATAAGATATTTTAAAATTAAGAAGAATTAAGAAAGATCAATTTTTCAGAAAAAATAACATTAGAGGAATTGTGAAGAGAGTATGTAGGAATCAAGGGTGGAGTTTATTAATTTTGTTTCAATCAAAGCCCAACTTTTGTCTACTTTCAGGTTGGATTTCTTTTCTATCACCTATTTTACAGTGTTTCCACACTGCTTTCACAAATTTAAACTTCAATACCTAATCAATTATTTAAATTTACTTTGCTCCTCAACATTATTTGGATCTTAAATCCGCTTTAAGCTCTATTTCACTGTTTGATCAATAGTTATGCCTTCTTACCAGTTACTTTTACAACTTAATTCCCATGCTTTCTAAATTTGACAAGTGTTTATATAGTCTTCTAAAAACATCAATGTTGTTTGTGAATTCTTTAAAATGTTTTTTAGCGATTTGTGATTTTAAAAAAAAGACTTAACGGATTGTTTTTGACGTCTAGTGTAAGCTCTCTAGAAATAATATGAGAGATAAAGATTTACTCCTGAAGATGTTTTCAGAGTTTTTTTTTTATTTAGTTTGAACATCACTCAGCTTACAGATTACCCATATGGAAAAATGCCAGAACTGGAACTGTCCCGATTTGGGAATGCCAGATTTGCCCTAGATATGGGTATATATGGGCATATCTGGGGTATCATCTTGGATGTGCCAATTGTTTATCCAAATTTAATTTAATTTGATACAAACTTAAGCTATTCGAAAATAACAAGTCAATCAAATTAAGTTTTAGACTAGTTAAAGAGGATGGGCAAGTGAACTAAGAAAACAAATTTTATATTTCCCAGATCACTTCTTTTATGGAAGCATGAGAAAGAAAATTCTTAGAAAATATTTTTATAGGGGATATTTACTAGCCATCACGGTTCGACTCCATACTAAAACCAGTGAAGAGTTTCCCTGGATAGAAGACAAACCAGGATAGCTCAGTGCAGAGGCGGCTTGTTCTTAAGGTGTGAAGGTATGCACCCCTCATTCCTCCACTTATAAATCATAATTTTACAAAATTATTACTACCACTTGCACAACAATTTTATCTTGCCACAATAGTTCCAAGAAAAATATATTTTCTGCTTAGGTAACAGCAGGCAATGTTTTTTTAAATGGCATGTAGCTAGGCGTGCGGGTGTCAGTGCGTTGCAGTGAGAAACCAAACCTTCCCACCCCTTCGGATATTGTTGCCAGCCAGCTGTAATATTGTGGTCAGCAACCCTGCGTGTGCCTTTGTCTTAAGGCGCATATTTGTGCTGTGTATAGCATGAGTGTTTCTATGTAGGGGGTGACCTGGTGGTCTAGGGGTAAGGTGTCAGACTTCTGTGCTGGCGGCCGGGGTTCAATCCTCGGTCCCGGCACAGATTTATCTGATTACCAAACCCTTCCTTCACCTCTGACAAGACATCTTGTGAATGTGGGGAATGCCAGGCCTCCACCGTGGTTCGGATTCCACGTTAAACTGTAGGTCCTTCATTTCATCTCACAATCACCCTACCATTACTCATTAGCGTAAGTGCGTATAACCCGAATGGGTAGTAAGACGCGGTGCTAATAATAATAATAATAATAATCTATGTAGGGTAATTTTAGGATCATGTGATTTGTTAATGTACAGTAGCCCCATGGCTTTTTGGTGCTGACTGACAGCTCACAGCTTTAAAAAAGTACCAGACCAAATTACGTATCCCTACGCCGAACCAGATGATCTGCAAAAACACATGTTTAGCAGCTGTCACTTTTGACTATCAGAAGTCAGCTGTGAGCTGTCGGTCAGCACCAAAGAAGCTATGGGGCTACTGTATGTGTTGATATATTTTACATAGGTAGATGTGAAACGACACTAAATGTATCAAGACCAACTCTTGATCAAAAAAGGGAATTGATATCATTAGTTATGCCCTACACTAAATTCTGTATAGAACAAACAGAAACCAAGAAAAATTAAGATCAATTTTTCAAAAAAGCAGCTCAATTCCAAAGATGCATACCAAAAAAAAGACTGGATTTGTGGCTGTGATGTGGAATTTCTACTTTTTCCCGTGTACTTGTGAAGACAATGAACATACATAAGTATATATTTATGCACATTAACAACACGGCTGCAGAGTTTATACAATAGATCCATATGCTTGTGATATTATTTTTTATTTTAGTTTAAATAGATTAATTTTTAACAAATATTGCTGAATGTCTATCTTCTTTTAAATATATTATTTATAAATAATTAAAGAACCAAAAGGTCGCACCCTCCAAGCTTCTAAAGTGATGAGCCACCACTGGCTCAGTGATAAAGCATTAGCACATAAAGCCAAAGGTCCTAAGTTTGATTCCAGTTTTCATTTTTCACTTAATGGATTTACATGAGATTGGGTATTTTCATGCAGAGTGTTTCTGGGATAGTAACACTGTTCTAGAATTTAGGAATAATTTTCTATCAGTTTAAATTGGATTTTACTGAAAAGTATTTTGTTGTAATTAAATCATGCAATCACAAGTGGTGGATAGTCAAGATTTCTGTGAAAATATTAATACACTAATAAACAGAGTAAAATCAATTTTAAGATATCTAAATTTAATGACAAATAATTTAAGCTAAATGTTCTTATTTATATTTTATTAAATTACTGGGCTATATTTTTAATTAGTAATACCAGTACTTAGTACCAACAACAAATGTAATATATGAATGAGAAGAAACAACAAACTCTTGCTAGATGTGTTTTTACAAATTTTTACTTGGAATATTTAAATGGCTATCAAATCAAAAATAAAGCTTTTTTTCAAAATTAACTACTTGATTTTTTAAATTTGGACTATGGTCAGTATGTTGATTTAAATGTGATTTAACAATAACATTCTGATAGCAAAAAATAAATTCCTTAGGCCTAGTAAACTTATTTGCCTCAACCAATAAATATTGATAAACAGAGAGTACATTTTATATACAATTATTCTAAGATTAGAACACAAAAAGAAATAAACTAATAATTGTAAGCTGGTTTATAAGAAATTATCTGGTTATTATTATTATTATTTAACTAATATCTATTTTTGTATGCAATCTTTTACATCAACAATATTTGATGTGATGTAAATCGAGTATGAAACCTCCTTACCAAAGACATCCTTCCCCCAACCACTGGCGAAGCAGCGACTGCGATCGAGCACCTCTCCCTGCTTCGGCAGACACACTACTTCCACATTGTTCCCAAGCACCACCGGCTCCGAAAGCACCAGCAGGGCCACATCATTGTAAAGAGCCCCCCCATAGTATTTATCATGTACAATCACTTTGGACACGTCGCGGTCCTGGTGTGTGAACAGCTCATTCTTTGTCTGGGTGTCCCACTCGCCCGCACGGATCTTCAGCTGGCTTGGGTTCTTGCTATGGCATTAATACGGTGAATACATTTTAGATGGTTTATGAAAAACACTTCTATTTTATTAGTAAGATGGCTCAGCTATTGATAAAACCTTTTTAAAATACTTTAAATGGATTCTGGCAACACTTTTGGTCAATATATTAAAACAAAATATTAGGATATTCCATGCAACTCAATGGGACCCAAATAAAAATAAATGATATGGTGTACCATAAAGACTTTATCTCACTTTATTCCTAAAATAGAGACATTTATTCAAATTTGTGGAATGAAATTAAATACACTGTTGCAGAAACACTCCACCAAAGCGCATAAATGAAATAATATATAGTGTTACAGAAACATTGATTATATATATGGTTGTTAATAGCTCAGAAATTATTGGTTTTATAAAAATATATTCCATATAAGATAGTTCTAATTTTAACCGCACTACAACTTTACATTGATAAGTTATTTCATATCTCTAATAGTTGCGGATATATGATAAAAATTGAAAGTTTCTGCTCCTTTATGGTACCCTAAAAGTCATTTTTATGCAAAAATGAAAATTGCCAATTTGTTTGTAGTATTTGTAGTATCTAGAAACAGAATTCAATTAAAATCGTTAGAACAGATTTTGAAAAAATTGATTTTTTTTCTCTTTACCTTTCAGTAAACTACCTTTAATATCAGAGTTAGATAGCTAATTTCAAAAACCCCTTTAGGGAACCTTATAAAAACCTTATATACCAAGTTTTAGCCCGCGGTAAAATGGTTTTTGTTCTAGTTTGAGATACAGACAGACAGCATGGAAAAAACCACGTTTTCTATTTTAGGGGGTTAGGAAGCGTGAAGATTTATCAAAATCATGAGCTCAATTTTTTTACAATCACCATGCTTCGCTCTTTTAGGGGTCGAGAGAAAATAAAAAACTGGTGTTGTAAGGGGAGTTTAATTACTCATTTGATCTCAACCAATATATATTTTGAGAAGCCTTCTAGAGGGACTTCTCTTCATCTACTTCCCATATTCGCCCCCTTCCTTTTTTACATTGGGTTGGTCGCCTCTGTTACAACTGATTAAGTTAAAAGAGGAAACTATAAACCATTCTTATCACAATGAAATCTAGTTTTCTACTAATCAAAAGTTTAATATTTTGGAAAACATTTTAACTAACAATATTTATTTGAGAGCTAGATAAGAAATGACTAATAATGTATTAAGTGAGATGAAACTTGTATATTTTTAACATTTTAATATGGTGCTGCATTAATTTATGATTATAAAAAATATGTTAAGATATAATTTAACACATCATAGTTGTCTTGTTGTTTAACCATTTAAACTGTACCACACCAAGCGATCATAATGTTTTGGGTTTTTTTAATAATAAGGTACCATTTTAATAAGTATCCTGGCAACACTCCTACCTACGCCCTTTGCACACCACTTTATTTTGTTTTGATAGATGTATTTTAACATGCACTTCCCAAAAAAAGGAATTACACCTTCATATGTGCATGCAGACTAAACATAAAGTTGTTATGGTTCAATTTATCGAAAATGAAGTGGTCAGCAGTACTGTAAATAGCTAACCCTGTCCCCTGTGCAAGGCTTTATTTTTGGCCCTCTGGGGGTGTGACATAATAAAACAAATATGAAGTAACAATTACTTATAAATAAATATGGGTTGAATCTTATAGTTCTTGAAACTGAATCTTGAATCCAAATTTTAAATTTTCTTTTGAATCTCCCGAGACTAAATTTGAATCTGCAAATATTTAAAGATGTTCAATTTTACTTAAGTGAAAATGTTAAATAAACTTGTTTGATATTTGATGCCACTGACAAATGCTATTTTGTCCGTCCCACTTTTTAATCTATTAAATATATTAATACAAATATGTAAATTTTTTGTGATTTTGTTACTCTTCCAACTTCAGAAGTCTATGTAATTCCATTTTATTATTTACTTAAAATTGTTATTTGAAGTAAAGATTTTCATAATTATTGGATTTGATATACTCTTGAAATTTTTATGAATATCTAATCTCTTAAATACCATATGATTAGAGTGATTTGAGGAATCAGGGATTCAAGCGTCACATCTCTACTCT
>CABFVZ010007362.1:0-11176 GCA_902151445.1 Timema monikensis | reverse complement strand
TTATCAACAAATTGCATCAGTTGGTGGTGTTACTAATATTGAAATCACCAAAGACATGGTTATCTCAGTTGCTGGTGCACGACAAAAGGGGCAAAGTTATTTGGAGGTGAATCAAAGAGGGAAAGAAACTGCACAGAAGAATTCAAAAAGGAATGAACTCGAAGATAAAAAACAAAGGCTTTAGGCTGATGTAGACACACTTATCAAATCTGCTGATAGACTGTCAGAGCAAGCAGAAACAACAGGAAAGCTAACATTTGTGTCGAAGTTTAACAGTTTCAGAAGAACAGCAAGAGAAATAATGCTGCACTGGCTGACATCAACAAGCAGTTATCTGATAGGTTAAATGGATATAAAAACATTTAAATGTTATTTGGCCCGATATTGTTTTGTTTAAATTGTCTGTTACTCGTTCTGCTGATTCTAGGACCTATAAAAAACTGATATTTTAATTATTGTTAGTACAAACATTCATTCTTAGACTCCTGTATATAAAATACAGTAAATGAAAAGCATGTGCCAGCAGAAAACATTGTTAAATTATTAAATCCATACTCATCTTGTGGAATACTGAATATAGAATGACTGCACTAACCAACTAACCAAGGAGAGTGAAGTAAGTGACAACAAAGTTAGATTTCTATTTTTATAGTCATATCTATTCATTAAATTTGGTGAAAAGTTATTGTTTTCCATCTATTAAAAATTTGGTATGATTTATAATTTTTTTTATTGGCGTGGTTAGCATTTGGCAGTACGAGAAATAACAGTTTTGGTCCTTAAAAAGTCCTTACATTTATGTTTCATATGTGTGTAAGAACCCTGATAACACGAAAAAGATAACATCCAAAACTGTGATCTCATTCTTGGATAAAGTATGCGAGGAAAATTACTAACATTATTTAACACACAAACAGATTAACGAAATCCTTAGCACCTTAGCACTTGAAACAAAATAAGAGCTCACAACTCTGAACATTACAATACCAGTAAAATATGAAGATTCTGCTAGCAATATGGAACTTAAAAAATTAGGGAGAATTTAGTTTTAGTTTATATTGTTTGAATGTATATTTGTTTTTAATGTTTTTATTGTGTTATAGGACTCAGGCTAAGCGTGAATACAAAGATAAAAAGTTTGGTTTTGGTGGTAAGAAACGAGGATTGAAAACCAACACTAAAGAAAGCGCTGCAGATTTTGCTGACTACAAGCACCCCAAGAAACCAATGAAAGGTCAGCAACAGCGACCTGGTAAGAGTAAGCGAATGAAGATGAGTTCTAAAAAGAGAAGATAGTTTAAAAGTGATTTCTGTTCTGGTTAATAATATTATGTAAATTCACTTGCAAATAATAAATTTTTTACAATAATTTAGGGGCTTATTATTTATAATTGCCAAAATTATATAGTACATGTAGAAGGTTTCAATAGTACAACCAACAAATTGTGGTGGAAATTAAAGATAACCAGAGAGTAGAACTTCTTGATATTAAAACACACTTTCACTGCCACAAGCAATCTAGTCAGGCTCAAAGTGTTATACACTTACTGTTACTTACTGTTTATTTTGGTTGGACTGCAAGATTGTTTATTTACAAGTAGTTCATTGTTTGAGTGGTAGCACTTTGACTAGATAGATAAAACCAAACATTTATTCTGGATGTTATTATTTTTGTGAAAGATAGGAAGGAGAAGATTTGGGTTAGGACCTGTGTTTCAGCATGTGGCAATATTGGTTTTTCTTGTATCTCACCTTTGCACTGCATCACTGTCTATAATTCTTTTTCTTAATGTTTGTGTTGTTTAGATCAATATACTGATTGATTACCAATTGGTAAATAAAATTTGCATATTTTTTAGTGTATTTTATGTTTTCTACCTTTCAAACATTGTTTAAACTTTAGCCAATAAGATGTTAACTAACCAATTTAAAACCACAGCTAAATAGCTTTCATAGATTGATATTAAATATCGACATACAAAATATAAATTTCAACTTCATCACATAAAACAGTGATTTTTAATTTCACACCATGCATCTTCATGCAACTGTTAAATTCTGTTTATTAGACCACTATTGATAGTTGTGATATTATTTACTCTATGGAAAACTCCCCTGCGATGAGAAAATGTCCTATTGGCCACACACTCTTTGGGCATGTTGACCTCATTCAGTTTTTCCACTGCACTCTCTTTGACAGGATCATAATGAACATCTGCGCTGGGAGCAGCAACAGAAGATGTGATACTAACTTGACGACCATTCAGTCGTACTATTGCATTCTTTTGGACAGGTAGATGATAAACTGAATGGTTGAATGCTGCAACATAACAAACCAAGTCCTTGATTTTTACAGTTAATTCTTTCAAAATATTTTTGTGCGAGTTTAAAAACTACACAACTTGAATGGTGTTAAAATACCATGTACTTTTGACTTATGTGTTTGCTTTAAAGGGGAATTAAGTCTAACAACGTTTTGCTTATGAAAATAAAACTTTGAGAAAAATATTTGTGTTTGAGGTGGAAACTAACAAAATGGTGACACTAGCGGCTTCTACTTTGACATTACAATAACCTTCACATATTTGAAAAATTTTGAAATAAGGATAAAACTATGATAAATTAACTAACGTGTTAATTTTATCTTACTAAATATTACATATTTCAATATTTGATAGTTTCAAAACCGTTACTAAACATAATTTTAACACCAACTAGTAATTTAACTACCATAACGTAAGTATGAATAAAAAGTGGGTAAGTAAATGTTAATATATTATATTCACTATCACCAACATAATTTTGTAAATAATAAAAATACCTTTGAAGAAATAACACCAAGGTCACTGTTATGAAGCAGAGAAATTGCTTTATTTGTGCTATCATCCCAGATCGCGTCTAATGTTTAGTCCATAATATTCTATCTCCTTGGAATTATCTATGACAAATTTACAAGTGCATTTTGCCACAGAAGTTTTTCATAGCTTCTTCACGTTATATTTATTATTAAAAATTGCTGATATGGAAAGCAGGAAACAAAAACAGAATTTAATTTATAATTACTATCATAGAAATGAAGATAAAAAAAAGACATTCATATGTAAATGCAAAATAATTTTATCAACTCCACAATGTAAGTAAATATTAAAACGTAATTGATAATTTACTAAGCTTATCAGTAGGGGTTTGCGAACTTGAGTTTTTTCATTCAAGTTGAGTATTTATTAAAGCTCCCTAGTTCTTGAATCGAGTTCAAGTACTATATTTATAGTTTTAAAATGTTAAGAGTATATATTTGTTTATTTTAAAATTTGAAATTTTAAAAGTATATTATAATAGATGTTCTTAAAATATGAATGACACCCATTTTTAGAAATGGTAAATAGCCTACTTTTGAAAAAGAAAAGTTAAGAATTGGAAATATTGATTTTTGAAATATAACACACTTAAAAAAACAATCTTAAAATAAGAACAACACTAAAATAAAAATATAACTACACTAACACTTATAAAACAAAGTTAATAAAATGAATAATTGCATGATGGCTTGGAAATGTATAACATGACAGTGTAGAAACACTGTACAGTGATGTAAAGTAAGTGATAGTGAAGGAAGCCAACCTGAAAGGATAGTTAGGTTAGGCCTAGGTAGGAACAAACACACTACTCTCCATGTCTTCTTAAACTTTTACAGTCGCCATCTGCTCTAAGACTGAGGCATTACTCCTTATGGGGGTAATTTGATAACGTTACAAACAAGGTGAAATTTAAATGTAAAAAAAGAATTGGTTAAACAATAAATAAATTTATTAAAAACAGAAATAATTATGATTAAGTTTACAATAGTAATACAAGAGTATAGTTTTGAAGATAGTTACAAATAATAAGACTTGTGAAATTTGATTGTCTTGCTGTAACTACAAGGGCTGAGCTGGGGTCAGGCTACAGGTAGATGTTTTCTAAAGGAGAAAACAATTAAGTAGTTGTTATTAACGAAAGGTATCAAACTAAGATATACATATAAATTTTAATCAGCTTGCTTGGCTGGGTTTTAAGATAATCTCCTCAAAACATTTTGGATAATGATAAACAATAGAAAGGTCTGTAGCTAACGGTGGTCGATGGCTAATAAACAGGTGTCAACAAAAAGTACTATGGCTGGTCTCTTTCCCTTTCGGTACTGCCAGAGCATTCATTAGTACAAACAAATTTAATTGCAATTACACTAAGAGCAACACAAAAACAATAGGAGATAAACGGGCAAAAAAAAAGGTATTATTTGCGCGGACCCCACTATGACTCAGTGCAGTTCCACGGGTTGCTCACCAAAGCTAATAAATACCGCATGAGAAGCGTGACTACTTGACTACCTCAAAATATAGATTTCTGTTAACCCAACTCTGATTTGGAAAACAAGACAGGCAGCCTGGTTGTAGCCATCCTAAAATTAAACAGGTGCACATGCCGTTCGTTCACTGCGTCCTGAGAAACATTAGCTGAAAATATATAAATAGAACATGTGGAGATTAGTAAGTCTTTGATTAAGACATTACTTCATTCCAAGCCCAACTTGTGAATGTGGGGAATGCCAGGCCTCCACCGTGGTTCGGATTCCACGCTAAACTGTAGGTCCTTCATTTCATCTCACAATCACCCTACCATTACACATTAGCGTAAGTGCGTATAAACCGAACGGGTAGTAAGACGCGGTGCTAATAATAATTCATTCCAAGCCAAAGGCTCATAACGTAAAGTCTGTATGATAAGGATACAGAGAAACATAGTCTCTAGGACTGATGTACAAAATCTAATAATAGTCATAATGAGACTTGTCCTTCAGACTGGAGGACACAATATTTAACCAATAAAAAAAACCTTTTACTCTTGGAGTGAACAAGACTTGAAGTGGATTAACTGTCAACTCGACATACTATCAAAACAAAAGAAAATCATCTCCGACAATATACAGGTTACAAAATATGTCTGAATAGGCATTGTCTAGTTTTACAACAAAAACTAGACTCTAAATCATAAGGACTTGACGATGTTTACAAGATACTTAAGTACTGGAAGTATGTCGTCCTGTCCAGGGCGGCGGTGGATCTGGCGGCCAACACTTCATAGTCGTCGTATTCTTCATTGCGGCGTGACGGTATAGAAGTTCCTCCTTTGACGCTGTGTTTTAGTAGAATGGGTATTATGTGAGCCTGAGAGCAGCCCTATATATAGTCCCAAATCTGATACGAACGGAACAAAGCCAAATGGTGATAAACTCAGGAATATAGAAAAGGAGAAAAACGGACGAAGTCGGGGGGAAAGAGAAGTGAACCAGGGACTGCCGCTTGCAGGGAAAGGGGGAAACATGGTTCCTTAGATAGCCGCTAGTCTTCTTAGACGTGGAGTGGTCAGTGTGTCGATCTCAAGACACTCTTCTTTCCTTCATCAGATGTAGTTACGATAGCATGTATGGCAGCCATCATTGAATAATTTTCTTTTCTAAGGCTTGTCGAATGAATCCAAGATCATCTTGAAATGGTGAGTAGATAATAAAGTATCTTCTATTTAAATATATCTGGTATGATTGATTATATTGTTTAGGCTCAGCTATTATTTTTATGAGAATTTGTGATTTAGACGTCCTTTACTATATTTTCTTGTAAGCAGCATGGCAAGTGTATATAAATTTATCCGACATCATCCAATGGCAGAGAGCATGCGTTAAAGTATTTTATTCATACATATGATAATATAATTCTCTTCTTTGATATCTGCTTCATTATTTATCAAAAGGCAATATTTTTTGAACAACCACGTGTTTCAATTTTGGGAGACACGTAATTATATGTGACTGCATCTAGTCCAGGACAATAAACTTTGAGGTAGATTACTTTTCAAATACTTTAATATTACTTCTTTCATTTGTAAATTATCAAAATATTGAAATTTTAATTGTAGCTGTCCAATCTATCTGATTGACATGCTACAAGACAGGAGACAGCAACCAGTCCATCGTGTAAGAAAAATACATTATAGTATAAAGTTGATCTTTGGCTCTTCTAAATGTGAAAATAAATCAAATTCTTTCAAATAATTTTTGAGATGACCAAAATAATTTTTATCTGTCAAAATTGGTAATATTAGTGTATTCCTCTCTTAGTGGTGATGTGTCTTATTAGAAAATGGAGAGAGGTGCATGTAGTATTGGATCTATGCAAGTTCAGGCTTAGACTCTTGTATCAGCAGCAGATTTGAACTAGTTTATGAACTTTGCTTTGTTTAAAAATATTAGCGCAGTGAACCTGCCCCTTTTCCTAGGCATTCTTAGGCTTTTAGTGGAGTAGTTTTATACTACTACTGTAGCTTTGTAATGTTTGTAATAAACGCTATGAAACCCCATTTGAAGGACTTGGCTGGCTTCCTGAATCACAGACCATGGACAATCTAACCGAGTCTGCTATTCAAAGTGACTGTGTGTTTGTGCAAAAACAAAAAAAACTACCGATGCGGCAGAAGATAATCGTAGACTGATGGGATTTCATAGAGTTCTTGCCCGTCAATAGTTCAGTTTAACGGCACATGTCTTGTTCTTTCCTTTCACCCACACCTTTGTCCTGTCCTGTTCCTATTGGTCGCTGATCCCACGATCAAGAATGTATTACCTTTTATAGGCATGATTGAGGGTAGCGTAGCTATCTCTGATACTATCACATTTAGGACTCTGTTAACACACACTTATTATTATGTCTTAGTTGCGCCTCACGCTATAACTGTTGGAACACAGTCCACACTCTTAGAGTGCACTGCGACACGTCTCGTTGAGCCTATAGCCACAGATTTAATCAACATCTTTAAAGTAGATATAACTTTCTTTTATTGCCTTACAGTTTATAGATGAATGAATCAAATGCTATTTTTTTAAAGAGTTTACAAATTTAAAAATGGGACTTTTTTATATATTAGTAGGCGTTTGAAAAAAATATGTAATGCTCAAAACAAGACCTCTCCCTATATACTTACTATTTTATACCTAAGTTATGTAACACCAAATTTTGTTAGTACAAGCTCCTTAAGGTTTAGGAGTGTTTAGGTTAAAATAAACTAATTTTTAGAACATAGGATGTGAAAGATGAATTTTAAGGAAATTTATCAAAGTTTGTCTATATTGTATAGCTATACAGTGAAAATGAAAATTTGTGGAAAATTACTCACCATATAACCACTATGAAATGTGCTAAATAAAACTGTACCAAGCTAATAGGAATTAACCCACACACTCAATTATCTCAACCTCCATCAAGGAAAATATTGATTCTGCAAGAACAGTGACTTACCATGGTGATTGTTTTGTTTTATCCCCTTCTCTTTCTTTCCTAGTCAGGTGACAATCGGGGAGCCTATTTAACATGATGTATCGCCTAAAATAGGCACAAAACTATATTCAGGGTTCAATCCTCGGTTCTGGCACAGATTTATCTGATTGCCAAGCCCTTCCTTCACCTCTGACAAGACGTGTATTAATCATAACTTGTGAATGTGAGGAATGCCAGGCCGCCACCGTGGTTCGGATCCCACGTTAAACTGTAGGTCCTCCATTTCATCTCACACTCACTCTATCATTACACATTAGCGTAAGTGCGTACAACCCAAATGGGTAGTAAGACGTGGTGCTAATAATAAAAAAAACTATATTCAGTGTGCTGCAGTGCATATTAAAAGCTTTGTTTTTCTTCGTTAACAACCAGCTACAAAAGGTATCTACTACATAGGACACAATGGCGTCAAACTCAGCCATGGCCAGGATCAGCGCCAGGTAGCACCCCGCCATGTGGAGGGAACTTTGTGGTCTGACTACTCAACTTAGAGAGATGGTCGGTTAATTTGTGTACATGTCTTATAATCCCACTAGGGAATTTAGGGTATTATCTAAAAGCCATTTTCTGACAGTTATTTGTTCACTAGAGCCAAGAACTTAGCGTAGCTCTACTGTGTAGTAATCTGTGTGTCTGTTATGACTGGGTAGCAATCTATCGCATAACGACATTGCTATGTTTATTTGTAGGTTAGATAGTTATTAATGTTTAATTGCTCTTAATGTCTAATTATACCTGTAGCTTAACTGCAGGCCATTTGGCTCCCTCCAAACAAAACTAATTTATTATGACGATGTACGCCTTGTTGGTCTGGTTTGACCCGCTGTGTTTCAAGTCGCTGCAACAGCTGGCTAGTGTGGTTAGGATGCATTAGGTGTAAACACAGTTTACAAGCTTTAGGATACCGTACTAATTTGCGTTTGCCATTAGGTAATAGTCGCCTAACGACTCCTTGTTGCTCATTATGTTATGAGCCTAGCTACTTCAAAGATGTCCTTTAGCAAGAATGAGACACTAGGACCTTTGCTTGAGTCATTTGTTTTGTGTTCTCCTTGTTTATGAACACTCCCAATTTTACTTGTTTGCCAGAAGTGTTCAAGATAGGCTTCTTAAGGCACTTGTAAATGTTAGTAGTATTTAAAACCACTTTGTGGGTTCTTCAACTTACTTTGCTCCGGCAGCGTTCTAGGTTATACTTTCTATTTAGTTTAGTTAGGAAGCATCTCCTTTAAGTTATGTTTAGTCAGTGAAGTCCTAATTGGGACTTAATAATCACTTATTTGTGGATCTTGTTAGTTGCCCATACCCTTGGCCTTGACATTCTCGCAGTTCATAGATGAGCCCATATGGGCAAGAACCAATATTAAGGCTGTCGTCTAGTAGCCTGTCAGGTATATATAATAGAGTAACAGAACTACAGTAGCCCCGTGGCTTCTTTGGTGCTGACTGACAGCTTACAGCTGACTTCTGACAATCAACATTTAGGTATATACCTAAATTTTTACTTTCAAAAGTGACAGCTGCTAAACACATGTTTTTGCAGATCATCTGGTTCGGCGTAGGGATACGTAGTTTGGTCTGGTAACTTTTTAAAGCTATCAGGAGTCAGCTGTGAGCTGTCAGTCAGCACCAAAGAAGCCATGGGGCTACTGTATATGAGTTTATATTAGAATTAATTGGATGGAGTACTGACTTATTCTAGCTATGCTCTTACGTGTTTGTTTATCATGAGCATTAAGCTTAATAGTTACCCTATAGCTGTGCAGGGGCTCCAAGTTTAAAACCTTTTGATCTCAGATGCCTAGTTCCCCTGTTTGCAGGAATTCACTAATCAATATTGACAGTCTGATTAAGTTAATTATAGGCTTTCAAATATCTCCTCATAAAGCTCCATTAATATCGTCATGAAACTCAGTGAATCAGACAGCCTGCTTTTTGTGTGATAAATAATTCTCAAATTGTAAGTATTGGGTAAAAAGGGCTATTTATGAGGGCCTAATTAAGCCTTATCTCTCTTTTACATTGGGTATGAACACAAAGCTACCTCTCTTTTACATTGGGTAGTTCTGTCCACAAAGTTACTTCTATTTTACATTTGGTATGAGCACAGAGTTACCTTTCTTTTACATTGGGTAGTTCTGTCCACAAAGTTACTTCTATTTTACATTTGGTATGAGCACAGAGTTACCTTTCTTTTACATTGGGTAGTTCTGTCCACAAAGTTACTTCTATTTTACATTTGGTATAAGCACAGAGTTACCTTTCTTTTACATTGGGTATGGCCACAGAGTTACCTCTCTTTTACAGGGCTTGCCACTTCCATATGACTGCATTGAAATTGTAAATGATACAGTGCACCAAACAGATTTTCTTTTATCTTAAGATAGAGACATTTACTGAAAATAGTAAAATCTGTGAAATGAACTAATATACATTATTGCAGAAAGACACAACCAAATAGCATTGATAAAATACAATATTATAGAAACATTAAAAAAAGAAATATCTCTGTCCACGAATCTATTTACATTTCAAAGAGCTTCATATAACATGCATATGTTTTCTTATAGCTCAGAAACTTGGTTTTATATAAATATTGTCTATTTTAACTAAAAGACTTTAATTTTTGTAGTATTACAAGCTTACAATGATAATTTAGTTCATATAGGAAATATATATGCGTTAATATGATCAAAATTGGAGATTTACGCTTATGTTAAATACCTTTAAAGTAACTTTTATGGTAAAACGAGAATAGGCATTTTGTTTGTAATGTTAAACAATGCCTAAATATAAAATTTAATCAAAATCGTTAGACAAGATTTGGAGAAAATTGATTCCCCTCCCTTAATCAACTACCCGGTCTTATATTATTTCCAAGATTTCTATGGGGGAACCCTATGAACACTCTAGACATAAAGTTTCAGCCTGATTTGTAAAATTGTTTTGACTCTAGTCCGAGATACAAACAGATGGCTTGACGAAAACCACATTTTGGTTTCAGGGGGTCATGAAATGTCAACATTTATCAAAATCACAGGTTCACTTTTTTTTATAATTGCAATACTCCTTTCTCCAAAGGGTCGAGAGAACGTGGCAACTGCAGCCCTAATTAATAAGCTTTATTTCACAGCAGAAAAGCTGCACCAAATAATTAATCTATGATTCTTATTCTTTGAAAATAAGTACTTTATTACAATAATCTGTAGCATGTTTAATAATCCATTAATCAAACAACCTTCATAAAAAGAGGTACATTTTGGTTTATGTTGTTGTAAATGGCTGGGAATGAACCTTCATTGTGTAGCTTCATAAGGCTTGTGACACTGGGTCCTCGGAATAATAGATTGAGCAGAGAGGAAAGCTTATAGGAAGTTTTGAATTTTTTGAAATTACCATGATTCTGACACAGTCCATTCAAAGTAGTATCCCGGGTGGTTAATGGGCCAAGTTTGACCTTGAACTTGACGGTGAGAGAGTGTATTGTGATGATTACTCAATGTTGTTGTTGCAATCTCTGTCCTGTGATTGGTTGTTCCCCTCCCGCACCCTCCCCTCCCCCCTTTACAGCTCCCAGCCCAGCCCCTCCTCTACCACCCTCTCCTCCTGACCCTCTTTCCAGACAAGTTAGTTCTTGTTCCAAACATCTTAAGGCCCGTTGACACGATGTTAGTTGACTAATGCAAGTACACTAATTTGGCTGCGCGCGCACAGCTTTCACCGTGTAAACAGACACGCAAGCTACTAACATGCAAGTCCACTTGCAACTGAAAAAGTTGGTCACCTTCCAACTTTACTAATGCAAG
>CABFVZ010007361.1:0-11180 GCA_902151445.1 Timema monikensis | reverse complement strand
ATATCACGCCCAGGTTACGTTAGGTTTGGAGATTTGGAGACTATTTTAATATCACGCCCTGGTTACGTTAGGTTTGGAGGTTTGGAGAATATTTTCATATCACGCCCAGGTTACGTTAGGTTTGTAGATTTGGAGATTATTTTCATATCACGCCCAGGTTACGTTAGGTTTGGAGGTTTGGAGACTATTTTCTTATCACGCCCAGGTTACGTTAGGTTTGGAGGTTTGGATACTATTTTAATATCACGCCCTGGTTACGTTAGGTTTGGAGGTTTGGAGAATATTTTCATATCACGTCCAGGTTACGTTAGGTTTGGAGATTTGGAGATTATTTTCATATCACGCCCAGGTTACGTTAGGTTTGGAGGTTTGGAGATTATTTTCATATCACGCCCTGTCTACGTTAGGTTTGAAGGTTTGGGGACTATTTTCATATCACGCCCAGGTTACGTTAGGTTTGGAGGTTTGGAGACTATTTTAATATCACGCCCTGGTTACGTTAGGTTTGGAGGTTTGGAGAATATTTTCATATCTCGCCCAGGTTACGTTAGGTTTGAAGGTTTGGGGACTATTTTCATATCTCGCCCAGGTTACGTTAGGTTTGGAGATTTGGAGATTATTTTCATATCACGCCCAGGTTACGTTAGGTTTGGAGATTTGGAGACTATTTTAATATCACGCCCTGGTTACGTTAGGTTTGGAGGTTTGGAGACTATTTTCATATCACGCCCAGGTTACGTTAGGTTTGGATGTTTGGAGACTATTTTCAAATCCCGACCAGGTTACGTTAGGTTTGGAGATTTGGGGACTATTTTCAAATCCCGCCCAGGCCACGTTAGGCCATGTCTAGCTCTGTTTAGCGCCCCGGTCAGCCACTGCAAATTTTAAAGGTTTTTTTAGTAAATGACTATTTCAAGATAAAAGTGAAAGAAAGTCTATGTGGTGGATCGTACGATTTAGTTATATATATGTGTGTGTGTGTGTGTGTAATTTCTCTAAAAAAATATGTCGTAAACTAAAATAATTTGATGAATATTTTCAGGTGATAGAAATAATAGCTATGACACACAAGCCCATCCTCCCCTAAGTAAACTCCTGGATGCGCCACTGAATCTTAATATCTTCAAAATTAATTCTGATATAAGTGGGAAAAGTTCTTGTTCGTCTATAAAACATGAATAAAACTATATTAAAAATCCCTTTCAGCTCACTCTTCTTACAAAACCAACGTTATTCAAATAGGTTTAATCTAATCAAGGAAACACTGCTTATGCAAATTATTTATAAGGTAAACATAATCAAGTTTACTCTATAAAAACAAACTTTTAATATAATTTATGCAAAAATATCACAGGGAATATTTTCAATAACTCAGGTTTGGAGGTAATAGACAATTAGTGTCAAATCAAGGATTTTACCTGAACAGGATATAAATGAGTTGAGGGAAGGGGGAGTAGCGGGGTTTACAGAAAAAAAAAGATGTAAAGATAGATAATGCCAAAAAGGGGTTGGGGATGAAAGGGATATGTGCTTCCAATGACAGATCAATCTACAAAGAAGCTATTGAACCTTTTCAACAGTTTAGACATGATTTAATTTTGTAAAAATGATTGTGTTATATATCGTGTATGATAGAACATTATCTTATTCTCTATAATAATATGATTACTTTAAAACTATATTCTTGTTTTTCATGTTTTATTTAATTTAAATTTAATTGAAATTATGCCTTATTGTAAAAAAGTAAAAATTAGCGTGTAACTTTTTTCATTAATATAGTTCATTTTAAATTTACAGGTTTGATATAACACAAAAAAACGCATGTTAATACTATGTATAATTTCTGAGAAATTTGCTCTACAACTTTATCGTTCCTATACAGTTGGTGTCCATCTGAATCTTAATGTATCTCTTTTTCACTCATTATTCTACAACATTTAACCACGTCTTACATGGCCTACCCTTCCCTTCTGGCTCACATATAACACAACATAACATGACATGAAAAATTAAAAATATGTATAAGTTTTGAATTAATTTTTCAAACAATTCATTTATGTATGTAGTTTACTTTAAGATAAACGTTCCCAGGGTATCAGATAAGTACAAACATAATATATAATTCAACAATAAAATCAGTAGTGTGCCCGACAGTTTGAAACAGGCTGTGATTGGCTTAGAGCTGGTTACGTGACCACGCCCCTCACTCTCTGATTGGCTGTTGGAAGGCCCTTGCCCCCTCCCCTACTCCCTAACCCATTCAACCTTTCCAGTGTTTCAAACTTGTTGTATCCTGGCCAAACTTGTTTGTTCCTGTCTCATTGGTTTTTTATGTGTGCCCCATTAGTTTTTATGTGTGCGCATTGGTTTGTACGTATTGGTTTGTGCGCATTGGTTTGTACGTATTGGTTTGTGCACATTGGATCGTATGTATGGGTAGTATAGGGACGGGCGTTGTGGTTGTGGGAGATTATTTATTTATTGGTGTGCAGTCTACGGCGTCGGGAACTCCTCCCGCGGCATCGCTAGTGATGCATTGACTACCTCTTGCAAGCCCCTGAATCTAGTTTGATGTCGCAGCCCTCCCCCTTCCCCAGCAATGTTTTTTAAGCTGACGTAATCGCAACCATGGTGTCAGTTTGCTGTCTTGACAAGACAAGTCGAGACAGGAATAGATTGTGACCTTGAAACCATCAGATAGTACATGAGGTCATTAACCCTGGAAATCCTCCCCCTCTTCCCCGGGGTTTTCCAGATGACGTCATCGCCTTGTTGCAAACCTGATAACTCATACCTGACGCCAGTTTGGCGGCTCGACAAGACTAGTTGAGACAGGAATAGATCACGACCTTGAAACCATGAGGTAATTGACCCTGTTCATCTCATACCATAACAAGACCACGTGACGTTTAAGGATCCTACAAACCATCCAGCACTTTTAGCAGCTAGGTACGCTCACCATGCTTAGAACCTGCTATATTATTTTAATGTTTGTGTGTCATACGATTGCGGCACGTGCCTATATTACAGCAGAAAATATTCACAGTATGGCTATGAGCGATAAACGTGTAATTTACAATGTAGTGAACCACGACAGAGAGGAGCGAGGCTATATCGAATTGTGCAATTCTACTTGTCACATGCAACTAAAGTACTAACCTACGAGAGAATCGAAGAGTCTTACCTGTGTCATAATACATGTTCTGTCTACAATTTATGAAAAGGGGACGTTGTGGCCATTTTGTCCAGGCCACCATCACCCTTCCGAGCTCCACACCACCCGCCACAACCTTTCACGACGCCACCACCACCACCACCCCCAGAGTTACCGGCGTACTTGCCGCCAGAGTCACCCGAGTACCCACTGCCATAGTCGTCTGCCTACCAAACATCAGAGTACTCACAGCCAGAGTCACCCACGTGCCCGCCACCAATGGAGGAGGAGCAGGAGGTAAAGTCTGAATAACCCACAAATCTCTAAGATTTAACAATGTACAAAACTTATTTAAATGTTAGAATTATGGGCGAAACTCCCGATGACTACATAATAGGTCTGGGCAGTTTCGGTAACGTCTTCCTTCCAAAGTCAGCCTATTATTTGGATGTAAGCGATTTAAATCTAAACCACGCTGTGGGGCATAGCACGGAGGAAAAAGTGTGATGTTTAAAAGTAAATTTTAAAAAAAGGTGCGTTTATGTTGCCGTAGTACTCTGCTGACGGCATCGGAGCTAGTGGTGACATTTTGAAAAATGTTTACTCTGTTAGAGGGAAACTCATTTTGTGAGTAGAGGGCGTTGCCGCTTGAGCGACAGTTTTTTTTCTCCCAGCGATATTTCTTTCACTTCATCTCCAATTGCCATTATGTCATTTAAATGTAGCATTTATGAGGGGTCCTACGCAAAGCTTTACAACCTTATTCGACACAAACATCATTGTCATCAAACACCTCCAAATCCTGCTCACCAGGATACATATTGGGACGAGGAGGTATTGTGCAGTGCATTAGACCTGATCGAGAAAGAGGAATACAACCGTGTCACGTGCTTAAACGAACTTGAGAAAAACAAAAGCTATAACGTTGTGCTATCGGAAGAGGCCGGCAATATACTGAACTTTATTGTACTTGATGGTGTGGGAAGAGCTATAATACCAGGCAAAAACATTGGGGACATTGTCAATAGGCGTTCTAGGAACTCTCAGCGTGTCCTGAACTACTTTGGAGGTGACTCCTACTAATTTTCTAGATGGTAGAAGAGATGATATTCTCTCCTGATGTTTTTTATTAGGTAAAAGATTGATTATATGTTTTCTTGCTATCACAATTATATAATTCATGTTGCACTCTAAACTTAATTACATGTAATGGTCACAAGAGCTAAATAATAATTTTGCTTTAAAAAACTCGTTGTTGTTGTTGTTGTGGCTGCATGCTATGAATGTTTTAAATTAATTAATGCTGATTGTCAATAAAAAACCAATAAGAAAGAAAATGCTATTTTTTTAAAAAAAAATCCCTAGAATATGTTGGTGAATCAAAGACAGGAAGGAAATGTCAATAGACAGGTGATAGCTTTGCCAGAATGAAATATTAAATAGCGCAGTCTGTTAAATGTTATGTGAGTTAACATAACGTTAGCAAAAAAACTTGTTGATTGTATAATATATATTTATTAGTAGAAAGGCTAAAACATTATGTTTTTATCATAATTCAAACAGTTTCACTGTTTAGATAGCGTTTATAAATTAACTAAATTTGGTTTAAGATAAGGTGGCAAGTTCACATACACACACACACGTACACAAATAAATTTAAATTATTATGATAAGCCTAACTTATATTCACCTATATTCATTTCTTAACCACTTTCATTCTTCACCATCTGGTGAATAAAATTTGCAATTATTACTTTTTCCATATCTTGTGCTAGCACGTACATATACACATTTAATAAATGTAATTATTACTACTCATATAATAATTTAAATACGATTATGGGGTAGGAATAATGAAAGTATTTATGCGGGGTAAGTGTACTCGTATTTGCGTGGAGGGAGAGTTGGAAATACCCTCAGTTTAATAGGACAAAGTTCGAACTACAACCTCTCAACCAACCATTCCAGACGAGTTCCGCTTAATTAGTTGTACAGCTTACAAGAACTAAATAGTATTTGTGAATATAATTTATTTATTTTTATGTTGTTTCTGTTGTATGCTATGAATGTTTTAAATAACATTCATTAATCACTCGCTGTTTGTCAATAAAGTAACTAGTAATAAAATGTTATCATTTTAAAAAATCCCTATAGTATGTTGGTTGTAAATCCTTATAAAATTAAAGACAGGAAGGAGATGGTTATATACGCGTGGAAACACTGCCACATCTATCAAATCGTCTATAAATTGTAATTGTTGTGACGTTAGATTGTTACCCATAGAGAAAGTAAAAGGATTTAATTATTTTAGAAACAATTGTTTTATCCTGAATGTTTAAGATTGAGCTTCTAAGCTAAATAAACTTGTGTAACTTCCCCCTTTATTTGGATGCCCGGTAGCCAACCCTAACTACTATACTACCGGGACACTCCTAGGGGGTGTTACATGGGCAGGATGGACCCCGAGCGGTAGGGGTTGGGATTGATGGTATGTGGGGAATGAGGCTAGCAAGTTTATCACAATGAGCTGTTTATTTCTCCAAACAGTTACTACGCTACTACATCGATATTACGAATTTCCCCGCGACGAGGGAACACTCACGATAACGGAACCCGTTACACTACTTATGGACCCGGGATCGACTCTCAAGCCGGTGTCAACCGACTAGACTACATGTTAACTAGTTCATTCTCTCCGCGAGCCGACCACCCATCCTTACAGCACCACTGCCACGCAACAACCTCCGTGTGTTCTTCTCACACACATCACAAGTCGGTCCCAGTTCTCACGAGTCCAAGGTCCATTCATCGCCAGAATTCGCTCGTCAACAGGATGAAGCTATATGAGCTAGAGGCTGTTCTCAACAGGAAGGCAACCCAATACTTTTGACTACCAAGGAAATGTATCAGCGTGGGCTAACTTCCTGCCAGAACAAACTTTACATTATTATGCTCTTACACTTGTATTTATAGCATAGGAGAGGGGGTGTTTGGGTGTAGACGTTAAAACACAAACATAACAGTTTTATAATGTTTATTCAAACAAATAAAAGCTTTACAAATATAGCTCACACCACGAAAAGTATACTTGGAATATATATTTACACAAATAAGGTTTTAAAAATAGAGCTCACACCATGAATTTTATACTTGGAATATTTATTTACACAAATAAAAGTTTTAAAACTTTTTTACAAATGTAGATCACACCATAAAAAGTATACTTGGAATAATTATTTACAAAAAATTATAGTTATAGAATATATCTTACAGCTTGAAGTAGATTATGGAAAAACATCATCTATTTATGGAGGTCGTAGCGGGAATAGTGGCCTCAGTACTCATTTATAAAGTCCAGTTTAAAGAGTATTTGAATATATACACACAGACAGATGGTTTCAATTAAAAATATGTATAAGAATAAAAGCTACTAGAATTAAAATATATACGAACAATTAATTATATTTGACTTGAAATAATCACGTAGGTAAAGGATTGTACTAATGGATAAAAAAGTATTAAAAGTATCTCGTATGCATAAAATAAATTAATAAAAATCGTGTTTTCATGTAGAAAAAAAATTAAAAATCTCAAATATTTGAAAAGTGGTCTGTCAGTGGAACTGTCTAGAATGAAAGAAAAAAGGTGATTATTCAGCCCATCTAAAATATCACCTTTTAGCCGTGGCGAGCGCGTTTACAAGGACTTTGATACCCAAACGGGAACGTATTAAAATCAACGGTTATCCATTGTTTGGTGTACACGGGCCGGTAGACTTTATTTTGTGAAATGGTACATACAGTCATAAGACATTTTCTTACAATTTTGTTTAGCCAGCATGCAGATACCGGAGTTTTTACAAACAGAACCGAAATCGAGTTTTACCCCTTCCCTCTCCTCATAATTTTGACTATAAGCTAACTTATCATTTTGTGAGATACACCACCCTGGCCATCCTCTGGCTTTATTTTAATTTTCAAAAAAATATCAATGTACCCGTGAAATAATCTGCTAGAACGTGTCTGACGATCGTAAACAGATACATTGTACTCCCACACTTCGTGTACGGCTTCAACGGTGTAGCCTTTCTCAATGGCTTTCCGGATCTCGTCAATCACCCAGACGCATGTCAACCGGCGATCTTTCTTGTCGTTGTGCTGACACGTGCCTTGGTTTTTCTCCTCCCTGAATATCGTGCACAAGATGAACATTAACTTGTCGTGCATCCGTGCAGACAATACGGTAGCTTTGTATATGCCTTCTACTTGTTCTATAGACGGACGATTTGGCTCCAAGTGAATTTTGGGATAGCCGATGGGATATTTTTTGTACTTGCGAACGTAAGGATTCAACGAACACACGTCCAAGTACTTGATCTTCTCTCCACAAGGAAGAGTTTGCTTCAATTTGCACGTCCGCCAAACAATGCGTCCCTGGGACTGATAGGCTCCTTGCTGCACACCTTTTTCTGGAGTACAAATTGTTTTAAATTCTTATCTGTGCGTTTAATCACATTAAACATACACTCCCGCATCTCTACGGACGTTTATCTGGCGTTCTTAAACTTTTTCACGCAAGCCATGTTCACTTCATAGCGCGTCTCCGTGGTCTCTTGGCGGCTCTTTTTGATAGGGGTGGTGCTATTAGAATAACAGAGAGGGCACTCGTGCCAATAACAGCCCAAGAACTGGAAGATGGTGGTGGTGTCTCCAGCTTTAACAACGCCATATACACGTCACCCTAATACATATTCCTCACGGCCGTTGCCCTCATGAAGAATAGAGATACTGCGCTGATTGGCCTTCCAGCAGAGTCATTGTACAGCGTCGTGCAACTTTTGGTCTGCACACTGGTAGCCACCGTTATGGATGATACGTTGGTATTCTCCTTAAGATAACTTCATGGTAAACCAACATAGCCGCTCCCGCGATCATACACGCCTCTCTGAAAGGGTCCACCTTTGCCTTTTCCATAAGTATGTCTCTAAACTTTAGGCAGGCCTTCCGCAGGATTTCTACATCTTTCACACAATACAGTTCCAACTCGTGGTTAAAATCAGAGACATAATTTTCTTTGACCAACGCGTCATACCACTTCTCAAAGTGCTCCTTTCCCTCAACTGACATCTCGCCGATGCCATAGTCCTCCTTTGTTTGCATGAATCTCCTATACCACGTGTTTTCTTTTTAATTAAAAAATGAGGGACATGTCCTTTGGCCAAGGGCTCGTCCAAGTAGAATGTATTGGACAGCTTAAACAGTGACATTGGGAGAAGGTTCAGCGAGTAATAAAGTGGAGCGGGCCATAATGCATGGATATGACTTTCCGACCGTCCATTATGAGCTCTGAAATCTATTTTTATACCTCCATCATATATAATTTAAAATAAAATTTCCATAATGGCCTTGGCATTTTGGGCTAGGAGGATGATGTCTTTAAATTTTGTTGCTTTAATTTGTTATATAAATCCTAAAAATCGAGCCAATGTAGCATCACCCTTGAATATGCGAGTCCTATCGCCCTCACATTTGGTGTATTTATATTCATTCACACCGATATGAAACAGGCTTTGCAGCATGTCTGCACGACACATAGTTTAGTTTCCTGAAAGTACGCGCCGACCGCACTTTGAAGAAGAGTTTCTTGTCTACATTCAAAATCATAGAATACGTACAAGAAATGGCTATTTTCTAGGATCATACAACAGAAATGACCAAAAGGACGATGGGTCTCACATACTATACAAAAAGTCTCATAACACATGTGTGAATAATTTGATTTTTCCAAACTGAAAAATTGCCCGCATAACTCACAAATCTTTTTGACATCATAGACCAACATGTGACCTCTGCAAAAACTGGGACGTTTATGGTTATCAAAACAAGTCTTTTTTGTGAACCAATGCTCAAAGTATTTACAGATCACGGTTCGTTCTCCACTACAGACCCCTTTTTGCACGCGAATTCGCATTTGTGCTCGTTATTTGTGTTGAACTGTCCACGGCACTCACGAAAAAAGTACGAGCACTTATATGTGGCTGTCAAGGATGTTATGAGATCAAAATGGTTTTGCTTATTGTCGTGAAAATATAAATCAAGGTAGCCCTTAAAGAAATGTTCGGGAGGGGTTGGCTTCTCATATAGGACCTGTCTCTCCCACGTTACCTGAACACTGTAGTTTTGTATTCTGAGAGGTATGTTTGAAATTGTTTCAGTCCAGTGATTCCACCACCTTTCAAAAGATTCACACGGGCATCAATGCATATTTCCTCTGCTTTGAGTTTTTGAATAGGAATAGGATGACCCATTTTGATTTGTCGAAAGGTGTTCACGTCCATGCATCCTGGATCTCTTTTATTATCATATATAGCTTTGGCGACAGTCAACCCACGGGCAAGGCAAAGTGTGTCATCATTTTGAATCGTAATTATCCCTTTGCTATTAATGCTCTATATGCTAGCGGGAGAGAGTTTATCACATTTATGATTACCTCTCCCACGCGGCTCTTTAAAGTGGTGTAACTTGACATACAAGAGAGCCGAAGTGAGGAACGAAGCAATCCTTTGTAACACTCGTTCTACATTAGAGAACACAGCCTGCGCGTCAAACTGATCTGCTCGTCTAAATGACACAAATAAATTCCTCTGTTTGACTTTTACATCCATTGAACACGGAAATGTTTGTTCACACAAGTAAGATGTTGAGAACTGTAACAATATGTTTATAGCTTTCTGGGAAATGGCAAGAAACTTTGTTTAAATATCTAATGACAGTTGATTTAATTTAAGTGACCCAATCATACTCTTCCGATGACAAAGAAGGTCAGTACTTGGCAAGATTTTCAGCCAGAGATTACATATGGCTGGAAATCAGGGGCATAATGGTTTCACGCTGGTTGTCAGTTATAATGTTCTGAGCATTGGCGGCTCGTGTATAGGTACTGTGGAACTGTAGTAGTAGTAGTACAATATATATTCCTTAAACTTAATGTCAGTACTTAAGTAACCATCCCCCAGTTAATGAAAAAGATACAAACATCTTTGTATGTAATTGTGCGCTTCACAGTGCCAGCAACGTGGTGTTTGACTGTTGTGCACATGCGCACATAGGAGGGGGTGGGGAGGAAGGCTGGACTGCCAGATAGAAAGAGCACTGTTGCTCTCGCAGTGCCGGCTCTGACGTGATGGTGGAAGTAAGTTTTATTTTTACTCAGCGTGTGTTGTGCCTAAAAACCGTGTACCATATTCTTGAATGTGATAAAGTGTAGAGTGTAGAATTAGATTATTATTCTGCTTACAGCTATTCTATTTGATTAATTTTTTTCGGTTATTTTATTTAACATAAAAGACTAAATGCACTTGCAGTACTTTCAATGGAGAAAAATTTCCTCAATTGTCATCCAAAGATCAAGCAAAACATTATTGAACTTTTTGCGCAAATTAAAACAATAAGAATGGATTTCATTTTTAAATGAATAGATCAAGCTTGAACTGTAACAATTTAAGTTAAAGTAAGTAAATAATGTTTGTTTTTTATTGTTAAGATTTGATCAAGTTCCTGAATAAATTTTCTTTTATACATGTTTTTTTTCCCTTTTACACAATTTTAAAACAAAGGCTAACAGTTTTCTGGAGCAGCGCCCCCCTAATTCTAGCTACGAGCCGCCACTGGCTCTGAAGATGAGAAAATAGGGGTGGCATTTCAACACTACCCTTAGAAATATGTTTTTTCCAAACACCAATTTTCTTTTTGAATGCTACAAGAGTGTCTGTATATGTCAACATATTTTCTTTGGGACCTTGCATGTTGGTGTTCATAAACATATGCCAGGTATGCTAGTTTTAGGAGCCACGATTAGTCCTCAAGATAGTTGGAAAAATAACTTTTATTATTTCCTCTGAAAAAAATCTGGAGATGCTCTCGTAGTTCGAATATGTGTGAGTAGTGGGGACGCCCTATGGGAACCCCGCTTCCGCCAACGGGTCAAAACACCCACATCCTGTTTGAGTGACCTACTTTCCACATCT
>CABFVZ010007360.1:0-11182 GCA_902151445.1 Timema monikensis | reverse complement strand
TAAGAACCAGGCGTCATTAAGGTACTATGGCTGGACACATTCCCTTACGGTACTGCCAGTGCATTCAATAGTACATTAATATCCTTTATAACTAATACAAAATTAGGAGCCTATTTACAGGCCAAAACAAAATAGTATTATTTGCGCGGACCCCACTATGACATTAGGGCAATTTCCACGGGTTGCTCACCCAAGCTAATACTACTAATACTACTAATAATACAATACTTACGTTATGACTTGCACAACAGTTCAACTTAAATTTTCTACCGCTAGGATCAGCATTATCTTGACACGAATATTCCACAGCGTGAAGCGTGGCATTTACAACCCATTTCCGTTAAAAAAACATATTTCACCTATATGTGGCATTTACAACGTTTTGGAAATGCACCATTCATTTATTGTAGTTCATTGAGTCTTCACAGAATTAAACGGAAGATATAACTCGTTGTAAACATCTATGGTTTTGGGCATAGCTTGAGGCTTTCGCTTCTCCGTAGCCAAGACGACGGTCGTCCACTTTTATAGATTACGCGGAAATCAACCAGCCCCCAATATTTTAATGAACTTTTTCGTTTATCTGTCTCTGAGACCGTAAAGTTTCTGGGACTTTTATTTGATTTTAAACTATCTTGGATCCCCCAAATCAAAGACCTGAAAGTGAAATGGGTCAAATCATTGAATTTGCTTACTTGATTACAGCAGTTTTGTTTATGTCTCAGGGGCATTAGATATGCTAAAGTGTCCACCATGCTGGCAATCGACTGGCTACTCGTGCTTTTCCTACCCGTCCAGTCGTCACCATCTGTGCCGATTCCTGTGAGTTGCCTTTTTCTTATCGATGGTCCTATCTTCTGGCATCTTACGTGTCAAAACTACACTGAATGCCAAAGTATTTTGACTACCATTTTGTGTTCCATCTACACAACCGTGTTTTTTTAATTAAACCAAATGGCATAGTGCAAGGCCGGTTGGGATTCGGATACTAACGGTTTTCGACAAGTGTGGGATTGTTCTGCCAAAGGCTATCTCCACATCCCCAGGCCGAGTTTCTCCCTGGAAGTTACGCCTCCCTCAATGCCAGTTTGATATTACCAAGTTCCCTAAAGCGACCACTCCACCTATTATCGAGCTCCTCATTCGTTTTCAGGGATTTAAGCCCATCTACACTGATGGCTCTAAATCTGGAGCTTTATTGCGATGTTCGTTTGTTATGAAAGGATCCAATTTTAAGTTCGGGTTACCAGAAGTAACCAGTGTTTTTACAGCTGAATTGTACGCCCCTTTTAAATCTTTGTGTTTTGTATACTGTCACCGTTCTGTTCTCATCTGCACGGATTCCATGACTTCCTTTGGCATTGTCCACTTTCTACTCCTGGAATCCCCTCGTGCAGATGATACACGAGCAAATTTTAAAAATAGATTTATTAAACATTCTGTTCGCCTTCTGCTTGATTTCTAATCATGCTGGTCTTTGCGGAAATAAAGGGTTATGTTCAGCGTGGGGTCTTACGCACCTGGCATGAGCATTGGGTTTCGACCCCTGTTCAGAACAATCTACAGTTTATTACGGATGGTGTGTCGCGTTGGGGATTCACCTCCAGTGTGTTTGGGTTTGGTGATGCTCCCCTTGGTGTTTACCACATTTTGGTGGAGTGTCGCAAATATGCCCTTAATCGCCTCGCTCTTGATTATAAAGGTGACCTACGATTTTTATTGTGTGATAGCGCTGATGTAGTTATTTGTTAACTCGGTTTTAAATGCCAGGCGAATCTTTTAAATGCCATTTGAGTCACTTTTATAATGTGGCTCATTTGGTTCATGTCTCATATTGATAATCTTTTAAACTAATTGAGTGTACTTTATTTTTTTTGTTTTTAACTATTTTAGTATACTTTTATATTCGTTCTGTCTTTATAACATTTTAATGTTTCAATATATTTGTTTTTCCTTTCTAACATATATTTTAAAATCTTTGTTTTGTATCTCTTACATTTAATATTTTAATTTGTTTATTCTTTATTTTTAATGTTGTGTTTACTACACCGGTTTTTTTTACTAGTTGTATCTTTCAATATATACTATAATGTGTATATCATATTAAGATTTATTTTTACGATGTATACAAATTTTAATACACAAGTGTATGTTTTTGTTTTATCTTATTCCTTCACCTGCCGATTCTGACAAGTGAATTGGTTATTATGTCTCACCCCTATAGGGATTTTACTATGTTTTTATATTTTTTAAGGCGCTAATGACCTCATTGTATCGATAGGCCTATAAATAATAATAATAATAATATCCCAAAAAGGGAATCTACTTATATAGTCGTTCACATTTGTGTGACTTCCCTCACTGCCCCTTTACAAAAAAAAACACGTTAGATTTTTAACTTAATTAAACTAAGAATTTCATTATTTTACCCCTATATTTCTTTATTTTCATTTTAATCTGTCTATAAAAAAATCATAAATTATAAAGTTAATTTTTCTGAGAATATTTATTTCTTGAAAACATATAAGTATTTCTACAACTAATAAAGTTAGCGAGAACGACTGGTCAGACTACTATATCATTAAATAAATGTTCCGTAAATATCATTATTAAAGTGTGAAAAAGTATATTGTTATGAATGAACACATCTTACCAATATTTATTTTAAATTGTTTTGACTAACAGCACACTCATCTTTATAATAATTTGTCTCTCAAAGGTTATATTTCCTGGCAAAAGCTGTCCACTTTGTTTAAAAAGTTTGACTCATTATTATTAATCATAACGTTTTTATCTTAATAAAATAGCGCAAATTTTAAGCGGTTTTTATTTTATTTTTGTTTAATAAAATAAATACTGGTATGCCTTCTCACATTTATAATAGCAATATATTAGTTTTGGTGTACGTTTATTTGGCGGACTCTTTGATTGTCGGTAATAGCGATTGGGGTCTTTGTTTTGTTTTTCTTACTTACCTTTCTCCAGCACCCTAGTATATTCTTAATGTGTGTCTTCTTAATTCCATACAAAATATATTTGATGCCAAAACCAATACTGGCATAGATAGTTTAATTCAAAATTAAAACTATTAATAATGTTTTAAGGTAGAACATTTATATTCACTTTTAGATTATTTGGCATTCGACTTTTTAGGCTACATATATTCCATGTTTAAATGACATACATTATTTTATATTTGTTCCTTATATCGCTTGACAGAACTCTAAGTAAAAGTAGGATATCTGACTTCAACTCCTAAAGACGAGATTTTCTAATTTTCTCTCGCCAAGAAGACAGCAAACTCACAACAAGGAAAAGGCTAAATAATGTGGTACGCTATAAGTTTAGAAACGAGCCCTGGATTTTGTAGGGGTCGGAGTAGGGTAAGAAATTTAATTAAGCTACTGTTGGCCCTTCAACGGTGTAAAAATCCAGCCGCCAGTTGGAGTGATGAGCAGTTATCTCAACAACAATAGTTGCAGGGTGTCTTGAAGGTGAGGGCAAGTAAGGTAACAAGTAAGAAGCAGCACCTCCATCTTATGTTTTGCCCCCCAGCAGAGTTGAGTTGAGCTTCAAAACACTCATTAGTCCATTGAAGGTAACTTGGGGGTGCGCATTAATGACAAACTTGCTAACATTATAAGACCTTGCTGGGGCATAAACTTTGTTGCAAATACTGTAGAGAGATATATATAGGTAGGTATGTGCTTTCCTATTTTAGTCATATCATTATATCTTCATAATGTAATTAATTCCATTTACTTTCAAAACAGAACTTGCTTTAGTCACCGTTTAGAATAAAAGCAGTTCTGCTTTTTTCTCATACGGGCACTTGGCAAGTTTTCTTACTTTTAGTATACTTTAATATGTTTGTTGGTGACCTGGTGGTCTAGGGTTAAGGTGTCAGACTTCTATGCTGGCGGCCGGGGTTCAATCCTCGGTCCCGGCAAAGATTTATCTGANTATCTGATTACCAAACCCTTCCTTCACCTCTGACAAGACATCTTGTGAATGTGAGGAATGCCAGGTCTCCACCGTGGTTCGGATTCCATGTTAAACTGTAGGTCCTTCATTTCATCTCACAATCACCCTACCATTACACATTAGCGTAAGTGCGTATAACCCGAACGGGTAGTAAGACGCGGTGCTAATAATAATATGTTTGTTTTGTCTTTTTAACGTATCATAATTTAATTTTTTTTGTATTCTCATTGTATTATATTTTAATATACTTGTTTTGTCTTTTTAATGTATTACATCTTAATATGTTTGTTTTGTCCTTTTAACGTATTACATTTAAATAATATGTTTTTGTCTTTTTACCCTGTGGTATCTCCCCAACTCATTTTAATAGGCTATTTTAGATGCACTCCTACGGAGTGACTCAGATGAACTATTTCTAATATTGAGATATATTTTAACGTTTGCATACAAATGTTAGTATTTGTATGTTATTTTAATTTATTGTTTTTATCTGCTGATCTCTGCAGATGATGAATGAACTATTTCATTCTCCTATTGAGATTTTACTATGTTGTTAATGTTATTTATGGCCCTAATTACCTCTGTGTATCTACGAACCTATAAAACTTAAGAAAAATAATAATAATAATAATTTTAGAAATAAAACACTTCTTCATTATACTATGCTAGAGTCGCACACACTAATATTATTATTCTAAATCACAAAGAAAATGACACGCAAATAAAATAAAAGACACAACGTGAATGAGAGTATACTTACAACTGATAACGCTTTGTTTGTCAGTCGCACAGTCAGTTGTTAATGACAAGGGTGGAGGAAAGGTGACAAGAGGGGCGCGGTCACGTTCTGTTGCGCTACCACACCGACCCGTAGCAGTGAATAGCTTACTCGGGGAGGATGGGATAGTAAGAAACATACAACTTTAATACCTGTAGCCTGGATTCTTTTTCCCGATACATCCTTCAATTGAGTGTCCTCATGAAAAAAATTATATCAAATAGGAGAGGTAAAAATAACCTTTTTTAACCCCTGGGGGGTAGTAATATACAGTACTTGTACCTTACCCATGCTAACATTTGAAACTAATAGAGTAATAAGATAAATCATTTAGGTGTATGTTATTACCAGGAATTTTTTCAGAAGGCTGGTTTTAGTTTTATCTTGTGATATTGAATTAACATAAATTGGCCTTAAAAAGTCTTGATGCGTGTTTATTATACATAGAAAAATAATAATTTAAGGCTCAATTACACAGGGCGAGATTACTAGCTACTCGTGCGCGAGTAAGCTTGTTCCAACAAGATCGGCGAATGTCGAATACACTCAGTCACCCAATATGAGAAATTAAAAGTATAACCTCATTTTTTACACCGAGATAGTATTCACCCTACGTATTCATGTTGGTAAATAATAAACTTGAAATTTCTTCTAGTGTACTTGTAACTTAAATGTTATTAAATACAGCAAGCGTAAACGCGATTTATACTATATACTATATGCAGTAAGTATATCACCAACTCGAAAATCAACCTAAAATGATTTTAAAAAGAGTATTCTTAATTTTTATCATTAATTTAGATTCAGTATTAAATCACAAAATAGCAACTGTCTTAAAGATATGAATACAATTTGATTTAATTGAGAATAAAATTGGCTATCAATATATATTTACTTATATTGTTTTTTATTTATTAATTTATACGTTGACAAAATACCACATTTGGTAAAATGGCTGTATTCTAAAATATGTATATCAATATTACTCGTTTATGTATTTACCCATAGTTGTCTTCATCTTGAGTTGATGTGGTTTTCATTAATGAAGAGGCTGTTTTTTTTATGTGACTTCGGAAATATTTACACATGATTATATTTATTTCATAATGTCATTAAAAAGAGTATTAATTATATTTGTATATTATGTTTATAAACTTAAAGATATTTGCTTACTACATTATTATTAGTGCTTTACCTTGCTTATAGCACATTATGTAATTCGTAAAGTCATTATAGAACATAATACAATAAAACGCCGAAAGTAATATTAAATACTTGAGTACGTAAAATGCTTTTTTCCCTCTCTCACTACAAAGCTTCTTTAAAAATCGGAGCGTTTTTAGTTGAATCCCAAGAAACGGTGAAATGTAGGTCACTTTTAAAGCTTCTCTCTCTTTAAACTGAAATTGCGTTTCAAGAGTCTGATGGAGCGAAGGTAAGTGGGTACGGAGGGTTTACTTCCAGAAAACATTTAAATGAGAAAAGGAACGTTACCGTAACGTCAGATGAAGTGAGACCTGTCCGAAACAGTTAAGATAGCCCCCAATCCTTTCCCCCCTCGACCCGCCGTTAAGGGATGAAGGGACGGTGCACGGGAAGGAATTAGTTGAAATCCTATCCGTGAATCCTCTTGTTTGGCATCCTTTATTCGTGTCTCCACTGGCTGGCGAGAAGGAAGAAGAAGACTGAACATTCTAGTGATACATCACGTGAGATGCAAAACAACACCCTCCCCCTCCGTCATCCCTGAGAGGGTTAACCTGAGAGAAGGCTCCGTGTTATATTCCCCGTCAACCCCTATCACGGGGCGGTTTTGAAATAGTCTCCAGGGGGAGGGTTTATATATGTGGGACATGTCCCGTGGAGTCGGCGCTGAAGGGATTCCATTCGCTGCCATAAATCTAGTGGCGACCGTGGAAATCCCTTGTACACCACGGAATAACCACCTTTCCGTCTTCCGTACTCTATTCCTACTGTCACGGAGAGGGGAGAGAAAGATGTCTCACTAGTCACGTCTTGTTTCTAGTAACAGTATTGTACTGTGAAGTTGCTTTTACATTAAGAAATAGAATATATTTTCAGACTTTAACATGCCTGGGTCAGTATATATATTCTAAAGACGCGTTCGATATAGGTACAACCGTGCCAATTGGGAATTGGAGGGAGGGTGAATATATTCTTTTAAATCCTGGCGTCTTACCACCTGTACAGGTTATACTTATATATTATAATTACTTCATTGGGGTATGATAATAATAATATATTATATTTAGCACCGCGTCTTACTACCCGTTCGGGTTATATGCTTTAAGTACTAATTACGCTAATGGATTAGGAATTGGGAAGGTTGAATTAGAGGAAGTGAACCCGCATTTGCGTGGAGGGAGAGTGGAAAACCATTTAGGAAAAACCACCTCAGTTCATCCGACCGAGATTCGAACCTCGATCTCCCCGTCCCCAGCATTCGAGCTCAACACAAGCGCGTTAGCCAACTACGCCACAGAGGCGGGTCATTGGGGTATGATGGAAGCATTTTAGAAGTAACCTACCCTCATTTGAGTCAAAGAAGATAGGAGAATCATAGCACGAGAATGACTCCTTAGACCATTCGGCCACATAAGTAGGTAGGAAATATTCAATATCTTCTGTTCCAGCACTAACTGTGCCCTTGGAAACAAATGTTTTGTTGTTTGTTTGGGGTAGGATGAGAAACACAAATAACCCTTCGTTTATAACCAAACTACAACCCGTATGTGGTAGAATATTGAAATATTTACTTAGGGTCTATATGTAGCGGGACAACCCCAAATAGAAGAGTTTGAAACATTTAAATCTTAAAACAAGGGTCAATTATTAGGGTTAGGAGTGGAAGTGGGGGGCTTTAAAGTTTCAAAACGTGTAGAAAATAACCTCTTTTTGGTGTGGTATAGAATTAATATATTTTCAAATGGTTATAAAAACCACCACAGATAGGCTAGTCAGAAAATACTCGTTCGTTGCTCAAAATGTATCTATATTAGAAAGAACAAAGTTTTGTGGTAGGAAATCTAAATAGGCTATGGCAGGTAATTGCTAGGATCAATATTTTGTACATTAGTCCTCTTTTTTTAATAATCACTTTCAGGTGAAGAACCACCTTTTTATTTACATTCCTTTTTTGACATTATTTTTAGTCAGCCCTATTTTTAACGTTTAGTAGCATTTTTTTTTAAAATTAATATTTCATAATTCATGATTTGGTTACTTTTCCTTCTAGTTAATTTTATATTCTATAGAAAACAAATATAACTACAGATTTCCCGTGCAAAGAATGGACACAGCAGCTAGTATTTTAATGTAGAAATAAGTGTGTGTAGTTACATAAGCTTTTCTACAGCAATTATTAGTACATAATATATACAAACATACCTTATCACACCATTCCCTTGCGGGGTAGGCAAAAAACTGGGCTTATAGCTCAAAAAATAACTCCATACTTAATCCATTCTCGCTAACTTTCACCCCAATTCTCTATCCTTGCATACTCTCTTAGCTTCAACAACATTCTTACACCGCATAATACGTGCTCTTTTATGGCTATTGTTTTACAAATAAAATAGTGGTGTCCGAATAAACTAAAAGATTACTTCAGATTGAATAATGTAACATTTTTGAAGGGTTTTATGGTATTTCATGGCTTATGAAATAAAAAGTCTTTATTTAATAGTAAATTAAAACTAATAGTAATTTAAAATTAGGTTTAAGACTATAAAATAATAGTTAGTTTGCTAATTTCTATATATTAAAAAAATCCCCTCAGCTTGTCCTTTTCCACAATTGGGAAATTGGTTCAGCATTTTCTTGACAGACTATCTTTTACATCTTTTAATCAAGAGTAGGGATGAATTTATGCCGAGGCGCATATATCTTTTATGTGTTTCACTCCTTGTTATTCCATGGTTATACCAACCTGTGCATTTTGAGGTCTTGTTTGAGGATGTCATTTGTTTAGTCGTGTCGTAAGAGACGCGGCCAGTGAATGTTGTGGAAGCTGGAAGAAAAGATCGCTGAAGAAGAAAGACTGGGCAAAAAGGGCTTTCTCTCACTTTTTTTTTTTATCCCATTTCTCTTTATTTCTCTCTCGTTTACTTGCGTGTTGTGTGTGAGTTATAAAGATTGCCTCTGATGTGAGCGCAGGTTAAATATGAGGCTACGTGGCTACATTCGTAAATGTCAACCAAAGCCTTCCCAGGGAGGGGTTTTCTCCACGTGCTGGGTATGGAAATTGGACCGAGTTGGTTATTCTGCCACAATCACGACATGAGGCGTTTTTTTTAAAATGAAAGAGTACTTAATTTTTTTTTCTTTTCAAAGAATAGGTGAAAAAATGATGATGGAATAGAAATGCTTATTGATCACAATTTACAATTCAAAGTTAATTTGCTGATTGAACAATACTCGATTAACTCTATGAAAAAATACATATTTATGCCTCTTTAATACACATTTGTGTCTTTGTGAAACAGTTTTAAATCACGTTACCACTTATTTTTCATATCAAGTCACTACGATTTTACTAGTTTGTGTGTGTTTGTGCGTGTCTGTGTGCGTGTGTGTGAGTGTGTGAGAGAGAAAATATTGAGTCAAGATTTCATTCAACCTTAAATCCAATTTTATCCGTTTGAAACTTTCACAAGAACTCTTGTTCAGTAGGAGTGAATTAGGTTTAGTTATTCTCTAAATCTTTACCTAGTATAATTTAAACCATCCAACCAAATGTAATTTTATAAATAGAATTTGTTAAACACAAGTTTTGGATTTATAATTAGTTGAATATTAAAAAAAGTTTACCATTACATAGCTATTACTAGTTCTGTGTTGCTTATGACTAAAAATTGCGAACTGTGCCTTTTTTTTTAATAGAACTAAAAATCAAGAAAAGAACTTGAAAAGCACATATTATTTTAAACTTATTAAATTCATATAAACAAAGCCAACATCATATATTTAATTTGATTTCGCATACTACAGTTATCAAACTTATTATAAAAATGTAATCTTTAAGTATCTCTTAAAATAATTGATTTATAAATATTTTATAATTATTAGTTTGATCAAAATATTTATCACATTATCAATATTGATAATATAAAACCATACCAGCTGATCATACTTTTAAAAAAAGGCAGTGTTTGCACTAAGTATACTAGAAAAGACTTTTATAGAAAACTTACATACACAAATTAAAACAGTTTATTATAAAATCATAAGTTAAACCAGAAGAAACGTACAATAAAGTGAAAGTTTTTAGTTCATTGACATGTTAAAATCTTGTGCCTCTACAGAAAAGGCCTTGATAGGTAATAGCAGCGTCATATATTTAGATTTCATCCATAGCTTTACAAGTTAAACAATTCAGGAGTGTATGGATACATAGGCAGCAATTCTATTTATAAGTTTGCTTTAAGAACCCTATCTTTAGTAGCACTACATTGAATAACAATAGTAATTCGCAAACTGTAGAAATATTTTTATAACGTGAGAAATGTTCGACGTCAAACGATAATAGTGTATTGGTGAAATCACTACACCGTATGATTGGCTTTTCAAGTGTGGATTCGCTTCCATTGAGAATATCTCTGGTTTTACACAATTTTGAAAAAAAATCATCGTTTCTTTGCAATATTAGAATACATTTTGCTTGGTTGGTATACCGATCTTTTGCACTCTATACTGTTAACATTAATAGATCGCAACATCACACCATGTTCCCTAACGAGTAATCACTGGCAGGTGGCGCAGAGGTAAAGTTATCTTATTTGAATTTCTCTATCCTCAGTGGAGCTTTCACCAATATCAATTTGATATTCGATACCAACTTATCCACGTCCTGGTAGCCAACGGCCATGCCATGTTAAACAACATTGGGCGTGGTTAATACTTGGATGGGTGATGGCGATGGTCCCCTTAGTGTTTACTTCATTTTGTTGAAATATCGCAAGTATGCCTCCATTCGCTTGGTTCTCGATCCCAAAGGTGACCTTTTTTTATACGCAACATTGCGATTGGAGTCCTGTGTTTACTTCGTCTTATACGCTAGGATAATCTTTTAAATTCAATTTGAGTCACTTTTATAAAGTGGGTCATTTGGATATTATCTCATTTTGAGATTAGTTTTAACACTTCTATTACGGTATAAGGTGACCTCGTGATCTAGCACTTCTGTGTTGGGTTTCCTTGGTTCAATCCTCGGTCCTGGCACATTTATCTGTTTGCCAAACCCTTCCTATACCTCTGACAAGACGTGTATTAATCACAGCTTGTGAATGTGAGGAAGGCCAGTCCTCCACCGTGGTTCGGATCTCACGTTAAACTGGAGGTCCTCCAATCCATCTCACAATCATCCTACCATTACACGTTTCTGTAAGTGCGTATAACCCG
>CABFVZ010007359.1:0-11200 GCA_902151445.1 Timema monikensis | reverse complement strand
ACATAGTTCACGTTCCTCTTGCTCGTGTTTCGTTGTCTATATCTTCTCTCCATCTGCTCATTACATAGTTCACGTTCCTCTTGCTCGTTTTTCGTTGTCTATATCTTCTCTCCAACTCGCTCATTACATAGTTCACGTTCCTCTTGCTCGTGTTTCGTTGTCTATCTATGTCTTCTCTCCAACTCGTTCTTGGTCTCCTTCATTCCCACTGGTTTCCAGTTTAATGTTTATTTTGGTAACCTTTCATTCCTCATTCTTTGACTTAACCTAATGACTAAACTAAAACAGAACTTTTGCCAAAACCTGACCATAGTTTTAGAACAAGTTTGACTTAATTTGTTTGTACCCGAGCTAGCTGTATTTACTCCGACCTCTCTTGTAATAAATTTACCGAATTTGACCTTATTCGGGTTAAGGGAGCCTAATCGTTTGAAATGGTTGGTGAGTTCAAATATTTAGGAAAATTTTAACAAGGACAACAATATTATATTGTAAATTATGAAAGAAAGAGAGTCGGTAAATGCTTGTTATTACTCGGTGAGTAAGTTGTTGGCGTCTCGCCTGCTCTCAAGGAATGTAAAACTATGAATACACAAAACAATAACTCTACCGGCTGTTCTCTATGTGTGAGAAACATGGCCGCTTACCTTAAATGATGGGAAAAAATCTAGAGTGTTCGAAGACAAGGGGCTTAGGAAGATATTTGCTCCAAAAAGGGGAGAAGATAGTGGGAAGTGGAGGAGGCTACATAATCACGAGATACATACCCTGTATTCATCGCCAGACATTGTTAGGATGATCAAGTCTCGTAGATTACGGTGGACAGGACATGCAGTGCTGATAGATGATTCTAGAACCTTGTTCAGGTAAACCTGAAAGAGGTATGATGTAATGAGGTGGACTGGATAACTAGCTCAAGATTGAGACTTCATATCGTTGTTCCTCCGCAGGGATATAATAGGTGCTGGTAGGTAGAAGATTGGCGTATGAATACCAATCAGGTATACTGGGTTGGGGATTTGTCACGTAATACAGAACTTTCCTTCAAGCAGTTCTTACTCATCTTTAACCCCTTCTCTTACGTCACTAATAACTATTGTGTTACATTGCCGGTACTAGGGCTAGCTGGAACATTCTAGACATATTGGTTTTCCCCGAACCTCTCATGCACGTGACGTCGGTTACAACAATTCTTTCTCACTTTAGAAAAGAGCTACTAACAAAAAATTATCTGCTCTGACTCATTTGTTTCCTCAAATTTCTCGTCGAGTGTAGAGTGTCAACCATTTCCCTCCACAGACTGTACCAGGAGTGTGGGTGCACAAGGTTTCGGCAGTGTGTGTAGCGGACAAAATTCAAGTCCACCATTGGGCCTCGTTTTAATGCGAGTGAGCGAGCGAATTTGCCGACCTGTTGTTGATTTCTAGTTGGCGGTCAAGTTTCAAGAGACTAGCCTCTTATTGGTCAGTGGTTGATCTTCAAGTATGGGGTAGTAAGCATATATGTCACATTGTATGTTCTGCTGGTAAACACAATATATTATTATGTGTGGTGGAATACTAAAATAAACAAATTGTTAAATAGTTTTAAAATACAAAGTATAAGACACAGTTTTAGAACGAATACGCTGTAACGTTATCCTTGGCAAAAATCAAAATATAGATATAGATATAGACGTAAAAGATGAATTATAATAAAAGTAATCTCCGAGAATTTGTGTCTGTGCCGGGAGGGCCAAGGGAGAAGTTGAGGATCAACATTCAACATTCTTATCATTAACATGGCGCGAATCAACATCTATTCATGGACATAATTATGTAGTCTATTTATTACAAGAGAAATATAAGAACCGAACATAAAACTAGCTCTGTGATTTGCCATCATGGATAGTTTAGCGGATTCCGATAAAGGTAGTCACAGTTCAATCCCAACCAACGTCATTAAAATACCCGTGTTTTCTCTTAACTGGACTCTCATTTTTTTAAATTCAATCATTAGATTATGTTTACTTTTGTAGATAGCCTCTGGAAAAGTATTAGTCCCTGATAGCAACTGGAACAGTATTAGTCCCTGATAGCCTCTGGAACAGTATTAGTCCCTGATAGCCTCTGGAACAGTATTAGTCCCTGATAGCCTCTGGAACAGTATTAGTCCCTGATAGCCTCTGGAACAGTATTAGTCCCTGATAGCCTCTGGAACAGTATTAGTCCCTGATAGCCTCTGGAACAGCATTAGTCCCTGATATCCTCTGGAACAGTATTAGTCCCTGATAGCCTCTGGAACAGCATTAGTCCCTGATAGCCTCTGGAACAGTATTAGTCCCTGATAGCCTCTGGAACAGTATTAGTCCCCGATAGTCTCTGGAACAGTATTAGTACCTGATAGTATCTGGAACAGTATTAGTCCCTGTTAGCCTCTGGAACAGTATTAGTCTCTGATAGCCTCTGGAACAGTATTAGTCCCTGATAGCCTCTGGAACAGTATTAGTCCCTGATAGCCTCTGGAACAGCATTAGTCCCTGTTATCCTCTGGAACAGTATTAGTCCCTGATAGCATCTGGAACAGTATTAGTCCCTGATATTCTCTGGAACAGTATTAGTCCCTGATGGCCTCTGGAACAGTATTAGTCCCTGAAATCCTCTGGCACAGTATTAGTCCCTGATTTCATCTGGAACAGTATTAGTCCCTGATTGCCTCTGGAACAGTATTAGTCCCTGATATCCTCTGGAACAGTATTAGTCCCTGATATCCTCTGTTGATATCCTCTGGAACAGTATTAGTCCCTGATTGCCTCTGGAACAGTATTAGTCCCTGATATCCTCTGGAACAGTATTAGTCCCTGATGGCCTCTGGAACAGTATAAGTCCCTGATATCCCCTGGAACAGTATTAGTCCCTGATATCCTCTGGAACAGTATTAGTCCCTGATATCCTCTGGAACAGTATTAGTCCCTGATATCCCCTGGAACAGTATTAGTCCCTGATTGCCTCTGGAACAGTATTAGTCCCTGATATCCCCTGGAACAGTATTAGTCCCTGATTGCCTCTGGATACAGTATTAGTCCCTGATATCCTCTGGAACAGTATTAGTCCCTGATTGCCTCTGGAACAGTATTAGTCCCTGATATCCTCTGGAACAGCATTAGTACCTGATAGACGCTACTGGTAATGATCGCCCATTGACAGTGTTTTAAACACAGAATTGTCTATTGTCAAGAACCTGATAAGACCGCAGCTTCTAGTCTAGGAACTGAGGAGGAACACCTCTGGGAGGTTGAGGAGGATTGAACTCACCCTGACCCTCTCCCTCGCCCCCGCACTATAACCCTGTTTTCACATCTATGGTCCCTGCCTGCTAGTTGACCATCAAAAGAAACCACATCTTATTTACGCTACACCCGGTAACCGTATGTAAAACCAATTAGTCTATTCGCTTTGGAATGTCAGTGAACTTGTTATATAAAGAGAGAGAGACACTTCATCTGATAAATGTGGACATAGGCCACTGTACCTGAGTGCCGGGGCGGTTGCTCTTGAACTTGGTTCGCGAAATGTGTTGTCCGCGCGTGCGCGTGCGAGGTAGCCAACACAGACCTGCACCAACTCTTCTCCTGATGGTGTATTGAACTCACTCCGCGATCAGCCGAGGTGCAACCCGACCTTCGTTGTCGAGACCACGTGGGGACCCTCGCATTAAAAACAAGGCTTGCCAATCGATCGGTCGCCACTGTCGAGCTAGCAATCATGCGCACGATTCGTCTTTGGTGGTTTAGTGCTGTGGTGCTCGCAGCACTGGCCGACACACACTCCCTGCTAGATAACCACGCCACCCAGGACTACCGGTACGAGACGGACGATGCGGTCGTCATCGAAGGTAGGTGCACACATCCATACCTTTTAGGGACAGATTACACCAAATGTGGCGACTAAAACGTATGCACAACAATATTGAGATTTGATTCAGTAGATCGTTTTATTGATTGAACGTAATTAGCTACGTATCTATAATGACAAAATATCAATAGATATTTCGAACTGAGAATAAACGATAGTAAGCAATAGCAAGGCTGAGTGTAGTGCTAGTGTAGGCTTAGTGGCGCCGTATTGATATTGTTCAACCGTCGTTAGCTATCAACTCGTCTTGACCACTGTAAGAGCACACACAAGTGAAATAGTCTGTGGGGGACCCTATGGTCAGTATTCCCCCCACACCTCCCTCAATAAACCGAGAGCCAATGCCTGGTATGTTGAGAATATCCTGCTGCAGACATGAGGGAATCCATTAGTAGGCCTTGTTGATAAACTGTTATGGCTCGATTATTATGTGAAAAATATTGACAGTTGTATTTTGTTTAATCCATCCCAGGCCCCGTTGTTTACATTTATCTTCCAGTGTCGCCCTGTGCTGAGGTGGGCGAGCGTTCATTTTAGTTGGGTGTTTGTGTTCTACCTTCTTTGAATAGTTGGCAACCTTTTAGTAGTGCTGTGCTGAAGTAATATCGCAAAGTCACTCAGCTCACCCAACTCGTTTATATTTTATACCAGTTAACTAGTACAACTATTAAAACAAACTTAAGCTGATTGTGGAAAATATTAACGTAACTTTTTCTAAATAGAAAATAATAAATAACTACTGTTTCTTGAATATTTGAATAAATGTAAATCAAAATAAATACAAAAGTTATGTGTTTTGCAAAATTTAAGTTCTGAAGACGTTATTTTGAAATTTCAAAACAAAAATGACTCAATAAAACGTAAAACATGTTTTTAAAATAATTATTACTCACATCAATGATTTTAATTAAAAATAAAGGTTTTATATTATTTAATTTAAATCGCTCAGCGTGCCATTGAAAAACGTTCCCAGCGCCACCCTTGGCACGCGTGCCTTAAGTTCCCGACCCATGGTTTAGGGGATCCCCAATATTCTTCTCTCAATAATTGAAGTATATAAACCTCCCTGGCAATAATCTCTCATTACTGGAGAAGAGTAACACTAGATTGAGCCATTGTAGACACTATAGATTGGACCATTGTAGACACTATAGATTGAACCATTGTAGACACTATAGCTGGAGTGGGTGTAATCTGTTCACAGTGGACTAGGTCACAAGATCTCATGTCTGTAGAACTTGAAAGCTACTTACATTATACGTCTAATAATCCTACTTTTTAATACCGTGCATGTTTTTCCTCTTAAAACACGGCTTGTTTAACTTTCACACTACATGTGTAGTTTTTTATATTTTATATTAGTATTCAAATTATCAAAAACAGTATAGTTTAGCAGCATATGTGCAATGTTTCAAATAATTACTCTTACGATAATGCTTATTTTAATACCAGTTTCAAGGTGGAAGTTATTGACGGCACAACATTAACAATAACTATAAAGTTGTGGTATGAAGATGTCAGTGAGGGGTGACAGTTTATTTTCCTGGGACGATGGTCTAGGTAATTGGTTTCACGTGAGCTCGTGTTCTATTGTAGTGTTGAGATCTCTTCAAACAACTTAGTAAGGACGAGTGGTTAGAGGTATATGCTACTGTCCTAGGGACTAGATACCAGTATGGTGTTAACCGTGCTACTGTCCTAGAGACTAGATACCAGTATGGTGTTAACCGTGCTACTGTCCTAGAGACTAGATACCAGTATGGTGTTAACCGTGCTACTGTCCTAGAGAGATGGAAATGTCTCATGAATCGTACATCTCAACGGTGGAAGTAGTCATTTAGTAGCGGGAGTGGAGTAGGCCTTAAAAAGGTATCATTTAGAGGAAGTTTACTCTCATTTGCGTGAAGGGAGAAGGGAACTAAAAAAAACGTTTGTACATTCAGCTGGGATTCGAGTCTCAACCTCCCCATCAGCGTAAAATCAATGTGGTTTTAATCTATTTCCGAATTATTATAAATTTATTTACATTAAATGTTTAGAATACGTATCTTTTTATTCATCTTTCTAATATAAGTCTCTGTGATTTTATATTACTATTCAACAACCAAATGTTAAGGGGCTCGCCCTGGTTAGCTATAAATTGCCGCGCAGACGTTTATTTCTAACGCAATATTTAGTTGTAAGATGCATTATTTGATGATACGGCTCACGCCATAACAGCCCTATGGTGTATGTTTTATTAACAGAAACAAATTGAACATTTAGTTACTTTCTTTCCCCTCTTCCTTATCAACATGACGAAGGGTGGCTGTGGGTGAAGCTCGAACGGGAGTATAAGCCTGTCAGTGATAGATACGTTCTCGCTTACCGTGGCGGACACGTGGGTAAACATTAGTCCCGCTCCTGTGGTCGAGTGATCGGTTCATTCAAAGTAATATTTATATTTAAACTAAGTGTTTGTTGTGTAGTTGTACTCGGTGGTGTGACACAGCTGGTATATCATTCATCCAGCTCGACTCTCGTGGGATGTACCGAGAGCTAGTTAATTTACCTTGGTAGCAACTGGGGGCATCTTAGCAGCTGCTTTTGAACAATTAGTTGCTTGCTCTGTTTAAAGTAGACAAAAGAATACCGTTTCAAACCGAGTTAGATGTGCAAAGATATTATTACGTTTAAAGTAAGCGTCCATCTCTCAGCAACAACAAAACTTGAGTATACAGTATTTTTGTTTGGGATGAATCCAAGCAAGTGTGATTACGGTCGTGGTGGAAGTATTGGCCAGAGATGACGTAGCTTCCATCAAGCCGCGGAGGAATACAGTGCAGTTTACACCCAATTTTACTCCTCCCTTGAATGGTATATCAATTTTAACGAAATCTGGCATGAACATTATTTCAATCTAGACCAAATGGGTTATTGTAAAATTATTGTCTTAACCCACGTGAACCGCGGGTTATTCAATATGAAAATAATGTGTTTATTTCTGAATAATGTATTAACAAAGGAAAAATATCTATGAGTACTTCAAATAAAAGGATAAACTCTTTTAACTAGAAATCCAACTAGAATTTTTAAGAATATTAACAATAATAGTATGGTATAAGTGACCCTATCAGTTTTGTAGGTAACAACGCTTTTAAAAATAAATAACTTAAAAAGTAAAATTAATTATATTTATTCATTTTTTGGAAATGGAATAAAAATATGTAGTTTTACAAAAAAAATTGGGAGTGGAACAAAAGCAATGTGATTTACAAATAGTTAAAGATTAATTTTATGGAACAACTATTTTGAATTTATTTAATTGTTTTTCTTTTTAATTCTATTCATATGTTAGAAGCAGAATATTATTCTATATTATAATATAAAAGCGTCAGCTATTGGATTTAACACATCAAGAATCGTTATTTAAACACTTATTGTTAGATATTTATTAGAAGTAGACCTACGTGATAACAGTTTGTGCCAATTATGCGCTGTGGTTTCATTTTGCTGAGAACTATGTGTGTAACAGAATATCTCACACATCGCTCTCTGAGAACTACGTATTAACGAGATGTGTTGGCTCACCAAGGTTTGGCTAGTTTTAGGTGAGTCACCTTTTTGTGATTACCTATGTTATTTTATATTACTTATAGGCAAACTTGGAGGGGAATATAATTATTTATTTTGACTTTGGACATTCTTTTAGTATTCTTCGTCGGAAGACCAATGAAATATTTGGCAAACGGAGCAGCGTATATTTACTGGTTTTAGAGAAAATCCATGGATCGTTAATCTGTGTTGTTTTTCTTTGCCAAAATAACTATGTGCTATAAGATTTAGTCTAAATTTATTTGAACTAATCGTACATTATTTCAAGTCAGAACAGAAGCTAAATATATATATATATATATATATTTATTTATTTAGCGCCACGTCTATTCGTTCGGGCTATTCACGTATTCATTAAGTACTCATTGAGGCTCGTATGACGTGTATGTACTCATTGAGGCTCGTGTTACGTGTATGTACTCATTGAGGCTCGTGTTACGTGTATGTACTCATTGAGGCTCGTATGACGTGTATGTACTCATTGAGGCTCGTGTTACGTGTATGTACTCATTGAGGCTCGTATGACGTGTATGTACTCATTGAGGCTCGTGTTACGTGTATGTACTCATTGAGGCTCGTATGACGTGTATGTACTCATTGAAGCTCGTATGACATGTATGTATAAAGGTATAAAGGTTTTATATCGAGTGTAAAACTTAGTTTTGTCAAGATTGATTCTAAATACATTTTTATCACCAAATATTTTACTCCGACCATGACTAATGGTAATATAGTTTTGTAGCCCTGATTAAAAACATAACAATATTTGTTAGAGAAGATGGGTACACGTTTTTCTACACAAACAAGGACCAAAATGTTGGTTTTGGTTTATCTTCACTTTCAAATTGTGAATTAAAAAAGGATGCTTTCTGGTATAAGTTTGTATGTGTACCGATTTTGCTCGAAATCAAACAATTATTTCAAAAATTACAAGAGTGTCACATAAAGTTTTTTTTTNTTTTTTTAAGAAATGACAAAAGTTAAACAGATAGCTCGACATATTAAATTAGTGCTTGGTTTGGTTAACATGTTTGAAAAATAACTTATAGGCAGATTCAAACCAAACCTGGTAAACACACAGTTTTTCCTAATGTTATCAAATTTAGAAACATAGAGCCTGATATCAGTTAACGGATAAACCGCATCAACCATTTCAAATTAGGACATTATACATCCGATGGCCAGCTCTTTTATAGTTAACTCTAATACAATACCAAGCCTACTATGGTGATCAATAAATTGAAATAAAACACTACCTATTATAATGCAAAAGAAACGAAAACTATTGACAATGCAATATTTTCTTAGACATGACATTAAGATAGTAAGTAAAACTTTGCTACAGAAGCATAGTAATAAAAAAAGATAATCTGGGTTTAATAAAGGACATAAATTAACAAATGTAATATGCTACAGAAACAAAATACAATAAATAACCAAGATGGTACCAAACGAGCAAAATATCCGGTTCACACGGGTCAAGTCACTAGGTTACCTCAGAGGTAAGTTGGTTCTGGAAGAATCTGGATGAATATTGAAACATCAGTGATTATTGTCTTATAAAATTAATATTACTATGGATCATAACATCTCTTCCTCATCGACTGTCTATTAAAATGAAAAATGGACCACCAATTAGATTTTGAAAAGTTGTGTAGTGCCACTACGAAACAAGGCTGTTAGCTCATGTTGTTGGACAACAGGGGTACATTTTTCACAGAATCAAATATGTAAATGCACTAATCGAATGTATTAATTCTTATATAATATGTCCTCATAAATAAATACAATTTTATTTTGTATTTTATCTAAAATGTATTAAGAATGGAACTTTATTGTTAATTGTTAATCAACACTGTTCTTGAAAGCTTGGTTACATTGTTTGATCTTTTTTTAAACACTTTTTGGGGTTTTAAGGTGATTACATTTATTAAAACCATGGAAATTTTTAAAATAAGAAGTGAAAGATAAAAATATATAGACAATCTGTATAATAAGGGGTGTATGTTATTATATTTAATCAGGGTGTCTACTGGGTCATCAAAGTTATTAAATCGAGGAAAAGTTATTGATTGCAGAAAAGGTCATCAAAGTCCCTGGAAAGTCACGAATTTTCAATATCCGGGCAATAAAGTCACGAATATATATATTTTTTTAATTTCCCGCGCATCGTAACGTGACCACGTCAAATGTTGAGCCCCCCACTACTACCCATGATGCCATGCGCTAGCTGAAAGTTACCTAATTGTTTTTACCGTGACGCCAAAGAAGAGGTTAAAGTTTGCCATCTAGTTAAAAGTTAATGTTTCATGTGAGTACATTATGCCTAGATATGCATTATATAATGTTCGTCCGATTACCGAAGGAATTTTGTTGTCAAATAAAGTCACTAAAAAGTTTACCGCTTTGGGGTTGTTTATAAACAAACAATATTTAATAGCTATTGTTCTGTCAAGTGGTGAGCAATGGGTGATTACGAATAAAGAGGCTGGTTGTAGTTCTATCTCTACATCGCACTTGGGAAGTAAAGAGTAGGACGATAGAATTTAGAGGAAATATATCTGCATTTTTGTGGAGGTAGAGGCAAACCATTTAAGGAAAATCAACTAAAAAAACCCATCAAACCTGTATTCGAACCACGACCAGCCTGTCACTAGCAAATCAGAGAAGATAATATTTGTAAATTGAAAAATAAGACTTGGACAGAGGAATTGAAACCGGTCCCCTAGAGCTAGCGCATCAATGCTCTACCACTGATACATACAGTATTCATTCTTCACTCATAGCTCACCCCGATCCAAGGGTCTTGTGATCAGTTCTCATCAAGGTGTTGTTTATCTAATTCACGAACATGATACATGGTGCGGCTACATTTGTAACCAAAGATTATTTACATCTTCTAGACCAGAGTTTTCAAAACTTTTCAGGTCACGAAACACTTTTAATATTAGTAAATTTTCGTGGAACACTTTTTATCTCTGTTAAAATATACTTGCATTTAGTCATCAAATAAAAAAGTTACGGTACTAATACTCAAATATATTATATTTTACCAAACATAAAATCAATCCTTAAAACGTAAATAAAACTTACTTTTAGTGGGATGGATGATTCTGATTTTTTCATCACAAATTTGTTTAATATTTGGAATGATCTGGAAAGTTGAATGTTCATGTCAGGTACAGCTTGATGCTGTCTATTTCTATATTTGCTTTTCGTTGCTACATAATAGTCCAGTCTAACATAAATAAGTTGTAACAAAAGGAAGGAGCATTAGAACCGCACGCTTGGACACATTCGGGTACTTTTCTATTAGACTTCCCTTAAAGCTTTTGTTTTAAATGAGAGTGAGAAACCAAGTCAATCAGTCTTTCATAACTATGCGCATTAAAACCCACTGGTTTGGCTGTAATTATAAATGGCGTCCATACCCAACCATTATCACCATTAATAGTAGGAAAATATTCTGTTAAAGAACACTGCAGGTCACATACGTATTGTAAGATGGTGATGGAAACCTCTGCATCGACTGTACAATGTATTACAGTCAGAACTTCATATATTATTATTATTATTATTAGCACCGCGTCTTACTACCCGTTCGGGTTATCCACACTTACGCTAGTGTGTAATGGTAGGGTGATTGTGAGATGAAATAGAGGACCTACAGTTTAACGTGGAATCCGAACCACGGTGGTGGCCTGGCATTCCCC
>CABFVZ010007358.1:0-11203 GCA_902151445.1 Timema monikensis | reverse complement strand
CCCCCCCCCTTCCCGCCACCTTTCTCTTATCGTTCTGACGTCCCGGGTCTGTCTATCCTTCGTAATCAGTCTACTAGATGGCGGTGGCGAGGCTCTCGCATCTCTCTGCTGGTCAAACTTGTGAGACTGTCGTGTTATGTTGTCCCCACACGGCTGTTGTGCAGTGTTTTTCCCTCCTGGTGTTTTATGATAGCGGTGACACGCTGTTAGGTTGGACATGATGGTGTCGTGTCCATTGTATGGTCACACAAACAGGACATGTAGCCTATCTGTATGGTCTGATAACAATGTTATTATAAGTAAGGCTGGCCGCAGAGATAGTGTAGAGGGTTCTTGACAAGGGAGGACATTGTTTCAAGCTCTACCTGCTTTACTAAGGGGTTGTTTCGTTGAACTGTAGTTAATTTCTCATGTATAGACAGTATTGTAATTGTAATTTTATTTACCTCTATATTATTATGGATTTTTAGATTTTATGTTTACCCGAACCCACAAAATTGGTTCTTCTGTCTGTCCCTGTTTTGTTTTTTGGTTTTTAACCGTTAAATTAATAGTTTACTAATAACTGGGTTTTTATGTCTAAATTTTCTGTTCAAAATTGTTCTGTGGAGAAATATTTTATATAATATATAAAAATAATGTCCTTTAGTGCAAAAATTCTGAGGATTAAAAAATTTTCATAACCTAATTTTAGAATCCTGCCATCAGAAATTAATGCAAATAATGTTCTTCCTGGCAAAAAAAAGAAAATAGAGCGAAAAAAAGCTTACATCGATAAGGTTCATAGGCTGCTTATATATTGGTCTGTCTCGTGTTTAAATAACACCACGCTCGGATATTACACGCTAAATATCCTTCCATAAAATGCCGCTCCAGCCGAAATGTAAGCAAAGGCAACATAAGTTTGGAATAGCTTTCTTTGATTCTTTTGGCTTACATTCAATTTAAAACAGATAGTTATATTGCCCTCAAATCTATAAAAATTGGGGTGACCTGGCGGTCTAGGGGTAAGGTGTCGGGACTTCGGTGCTAGGGGTCCGGGGTTCAATCCTTGGTCCTGGCACAGATTTATCTGATTGCCAAACCCTTCTTTCACCTCTGATAGGACGTGTATTAATCACAACTTGTGAATGTGTGGAATTCCAGGCCTCCATCCTGGTTCGGATCCCACGTTAAACTGTGGGTCCTCCATTTCATCTCACAATCACCCTACCATTACACATTAGCGTAAGTGCGTACAACCCGAACGGGTAGTAATACGTGGTACTAATATTAATATAAAAGTGAAACAATGTATCCAGTTATATGCCAATGGTTGCTCCAAATTAAAAAAAATAGAAATACGATTATTATTACGATTCTACTGAAATGTCAATCATTGCTGTAACACCTAACTATTTCTACAGAAATCTCTAGGATAGTAGTAGGTCTACGTTTAACACGAGTGCTTTCACTAGCTCAATACACGAGGTAGGGAAGATAAGGGTATATTGAAGGAAGTGCACCCGCCTCATCGTGGAAAGAGGAGAGTTACTTGACAGTGATAGTTCACGTGTGAAAAACATATACCAGTGTTTCTCCACCTGATACTCGAACCCCTATCTTACCATCGACGGTGGCCTTGCGCAATTCGTGATTAACCCCTCAGATCGCTCAGAGCTTGTCTATAACCTGGACTAGATTTGTTTCTTCAGCGCGACTTGCTACTTATTCGCGATTAACCCCTCAGATCGCTCAGAGCTTGTCTATAACTTGGACTAGATTTATTTCTTCAGCGCGACTTGCTACTTATTGTGATACAGTTCAGGAAGAACAATCTCATTACAACCGTTAATAGATTCGAATCTGGACATTATCGTCACCGCTGACATGATTTACACCTTATCCCGTGCTTTGTTAGTAATTAACTAATTTGTTGATTCTATTTTCTATCTCATGAAAGCGAAAAGAATTTTATCGCATCTCTTGTCAACAGTCATGTCCTCTAAATGAATATTGAAAGTGTAACTAACGTGTTCGGAGTGTCGGTACCGTCATCGTGATATAAATTGAGGGCCAACCACAGCACGAGGCAACTTATCGATTGGGTAAACACCGACGCCTGTCTTCGTAGGTGGGGGTCCCGTACTTTCAAACCTACAAGAGGGTCGAATTTTCCCGGTCCTCGGCTTGTACAGCCTCTGAAGAGTATGAATGATCGAAAAACTAGTTTTTTTCTCTATTATATGTTTAATAGACGTGAACTTCACCTCTGACAAGACTTGTATTAATCACAACTTGTGAATGTGTGGAATGCCAGGCCTCCGCTGTGGTTCGGATTCCACGTTAAACTGTAGATCCTCCATTTCATATCACAATCACCCTACCATTACACATTAGCGTAAGTGCGTATAATCCGAACGGGTAGTAAGACACTGTGCTAATAATAATAATAATAATAATCGTGATATTCTTGTAAGAAGGAATAAGAAGAGTAGCTAAGAGAAACCGTATACACCCACTTCGGTGGTCGCTTAGTCTAATGCGTCACTCTCGTAATGCACTAGACTGCCGGTGCTGGAGAGATGAGGGTTCAAACCTCGTCCGGGTGTACTGGGATTGGGATTTCCTAAATGGTCTTCTTCCCTCCCTCAATGTAAATGCTGGTACAATCTCTATAAATTCAACCTTACTTGTCCAAAAGCGTAATTAGTACATAGGCGTATAATCTGAACGGGTAGTAATATTAGGAAAAAAATATAGAGAAAATGTACCCACGATCATCCAGATAGAAGGCTCCGAAGACACGTCATGAATATACTACCACCATTGCACCCAACCAAGACTCGAGCTATCCGTTTTTATATTGACATACTTGCTTTTCTCGTTGTGGGTCCGCCCCCAAACCCTCAGTGAGTGTAAACTAATGTAATTCCAGCGTTGTTTTGAACGTTGATTTATTTTTACAATTTTATGATTCTAGCTATCCCATAAGTATGTCAGAAAATTAAAAATGTTGTGGAAAATGTGCAAAATTTACCAAAAATCATAAAATCTAGGTCTGGTGCAATCCGTTTTTTTATAGTTCTTACCGTTTAGTCGCAAGAGACCTCCAAAGAAAGATCCGCACCGATTTTGAAGTTGCTCCGACATTTTGAATATTTTTTTTCTAGGGTTAAAAATTAAGATTTTTAACTTTTTGTAATTTTCCCGTCGGTTACAGGCTAGAAGCTAGAAGTTCGCCAGATTTCAAGTTTCTAGCTCATTAGGAAGTGGGTAAACATTGTCAGCCAAGTGGATTTATAGTATAGTGATATGCTCGTAGTATATAGTATGATGTATACTAGACATTCGCTTTTTAAACCAAGAGCTATATCAACACATGAACACATCGCTTAGAGAATAGCTTGAACCAGGAACGAACACTGATACTAAATACACTTATTTACAAAAATTATAAAAATCTGAGCCATAGAAGAAATGCTTAGAATTTGTTTTGAACGCCAATTCAGGTCAAACCAACGAATTCTTCGACCAAATCATGCCCATTTAGAGAGACATTAGATATAATATTACTCTTTAATCGATAATTTGAATCAAAGTATGATTGTCTGCGTACTTCATTTGACAATAGTGAAATTGGGATCAGTGAAATATTTTGTTCTTTTAGATTAAAATAATTATTTTTCTTCTTTAAAATGGTAAAGTGCTTAGACTGATCTCTTTTCCACTCTTTTTTTATTGAAGAGTAAAGAAAAACAACATTGTGATGCGACGTCTGGTTTGAGCTGTATTAACTACCTTCTCTCTCTTTGGGCGAGATATATGCGTACCATTTCAGTGCCATAATTAAAATGTTATATATTTCTTGACATAGTTTGTCAAATACAGCAAAAAAAGGGAAAATGACTGTACAGTAATGTTATGAATAATGTTAGCTAGAACTAGACTAAGCCTACTATAATAAACAAACAAAGCTTAACTTATAAATATAAATTACGTTAGTCGTCAAATTAATGGACTAGGCTCATAGACTAAGCATATCCTTTCTCTATTCTGATATGACAGGGTTTACGATGTCATAAAAAAGGTATTAGGATATAGATTTGTACATAATTCACCAAATGTTTGAACTATTGCTGAGTTTACTAAACCCTGATTTTACCGTAAGCCCACTTTCAAACACCAACATTGATTTAAACTCACTATCATGTGACATTCCATAAATGTCTTACTTTATTTATTAATTATAAAGTCAATCTTCAATCAATTCATCGAAAGCTTTCAATAGTACTTCCTTATGCAGTACTGTATAATTTATCTTAACATTATTAATTACATGGACTAAAAATGTAAATAAATTTGTAAAATCTTAATTTCCACCAATGTGGCGGTATGAGTTTCCCATGAAAATCAGACTGTACAAGGACATTTTTTTTCCATGGGTATGACAACTAGTTTATTTTTACTCAAATTAAATGTTAGAAGGAAGTTTATTTGCTGAAGTGTGCCCCTACGTCTCCAACATGGATACGAACCTGATACCTTGAAAAAAGGGTGACAATCTTCTTTAATTCAATATTACCCTCCTCCCTTAACAATAGACTCCTCTAACATGATTAGAGAACAACTCACGTAAAGCTATTTCGGATCCAACCTGAGACTTGATAGTTTAATCAATTCAATTAGATCAGGGTATGAGTCCAATTAAGAGGGCTATCTCCAATACATTGCCTTCTCTTTGAGGGGTTTCCAGGAGGGTGGGGGTGTAGATTGGTTCTAAAACAGGTCTCGCGTCTTTAATCACTGCCGAGTGAACGTCCCTGAATTACAGGCAAGACCGACTTCGACTCGGGGGTCCCTGGTATAATCCTGGTCACTCGGGCTCTTTTTTTTATACCGCGTTTTGAATAATAGCTTTAGTCGGATAGGGGCCATCATTAAATCATGTAAGNTCGGATAGGGGCCATCATTAAATCATGTAAGGCTTTTTTTTAATGATTTTTGAGCACCTCCTTCCTCTACGTAAGATTTTCCGTCATCACCCACCCACCCCACCCCTCTATCTTATGTATTCTTTTAGATTTGGAAAATTAGATTATTTTAATCGATTGGTTATTTTTAGACACATTAATTTTATTTCTATAAAACAGTGAACATTAATTAATGAAATAAAATTAATCATTTCAGAATTTTCTGACAGTAAAAAATCTTTTTCGATTCTCTCCTGCCATAAACATTGATAATCCCCCCTTACGTGAGATGGATTCTGACCCCCTAAACCCCTATCCCTTAGTAAGAAAACCAAACCCCTTACGTAATTTAAGTACGGCCCCATAGCCCACGTCAGTGGTCGTGTTGTATAAGGAGTCACTCTTGAAATAGAATGTATAACCGGTGATGGTAACATTGAGGTCTAGAACTTCGGTAGAATGTATTGAGTGTAGGTTTGCCTAAATGGTTACCTTCTCATTTTGCACACAAAGCTGGGACGTTTCCTATTAATTATTCCTTCCTCATCCCTATACCCGATTATTGTAAATATTCGGACAGCCCGAACTGCTTGTAGGATGTGGTGTATACAAAACAGTATTTATAATTGAATATTCATACAAAGAATGTTTTAGAGCCAATAAAAATAAAGAAACCAATAAGAACAAAAGCTGTCATTATGTAACACAACTGTCAAAATTTGACTTAAAAACACTTGATCTGGTGTATTAATATATAAAAGTTGATTGTTTTTTTATGTTATGATTTAAATAATGTGCACTTCTTGAACCTATTTATTCTATTAGCACACGAATTTGAAAGTAAATTAATTCTGGAGCATGAACAACACTCAGTTCTCCAATCGTTAATGCATCACTGCGAAAGAATAAGTCCCTCGGGGTCTTATTGAAATGTTTTGTATGTATTGCTTCCAATGTCGATCCGGCAGTGAAAAAATAGAGTAATGGAAAAATAATGGGAGGCAACCAGGAACGATACATGCTATAGCTTTTTTTTTTTATCACCGCGATTTACTACCTATTCAGGTTATACGCATATGTGATGTTTATTCTAATGGGCTAAGAAGGAAGAAGTATTTCAAAGGTAATCTACCTGAATTTTCTTGGAAGGATAGTGGGAAACCATTTAGGGAAAACCACCCTGACCAGGATTCGAACCCTGATCTCCCCTTCATCAATAGGCCTATCAAACACGAGGGTGACTACTTAAATCATTCAGCCACATAAGCGGGCTATAGGCTATTTACCCACCTCGGTGGTGTAGTTGGCTAACGCGTTACTTTCGTGCTGCGCTAGACTGCTGAGGACGGGGAGATCGAGGTTCGAATATCGGTTGGGTGAACTGGGGGGGAGGGGGGTCCTAAATGGTTTTCCTCTTTCCCACCACGCAAATGCAGGTTCACTTCCTCTAAATTCAACCTTACCTAATCCATTAGCGTATAGCCAGAACGGGCTATTTATGTAGATCCTAAAACTTCACCTAAATCCTGTTTGCTAGGATAATTAATTTATTCAACCTGACATTAGGTCTAAGTTCACAATACATAGAATATCATGAAATCGTGGGTTTAAAGCTCAATGAGGATAAACAGGCCAAGTTGACTCTCTTTTGACCTTTAAATCAAAGATAACAAGAAGATATATCGCTTCCCTTATGAAATTTTTATTTCAAATACACCAGTTTAGGTGGCCACGTGGTCTAAGGTGCTACTCTCGCAATAGACTATAGACTTCCGAAGAGAGGACGATCGAGGTTCGATCCCGGTCGGGTGCACTGAGGGTGGTTTTTACCTAAATGCTTTTCCACTTTCCCTCCACGCAAATGCGGGTGCGCTGCCTCTAAATTAAACCTTCCTAATCTCTAACAATTCCATAGGCGTATAGCCCGAATGGGTAGTAAGACGGGGTGCTAAAAACATTAAATTACGAGGTCCAAATAAAGTATTATGATAAGAAAATCTTCTCGAGATTTCTATCGACTAACGTCATGTGTTGTTTTTTGTGTTAAGAATATTTATTTCCTATCTCAATCCGTGATGAATATGAGCACAGAAACATGATGGATGTATTTAACCTAATGCACCAAACATAAAGATGTATTTGAAAATGAAATTCAATATAATATCGTAAACCAATTATTTTTATTTAAGGTATCTAACGTTTAATTTCCACGTATACGACATACAAATTAACTACGGTACCCAAGGACATGCAATGATGGGCACGTGGGCTAAGGCACCACCCTTACTTGGTTTGGTTTGCCGGTGATTCAGGATTCGGTACTCAGAATCCCGGACGTGTGTAGTAGTTTCCCACTCTTCCACGCAAATGCAAGTACATTTACTTTATTATCTTCCTCATGCCTATCCCATTAGTGTAAATATTTGGATAGCTTGGACTAGTATTAAGATGCGATTCACACCCCAAAAAAAAAACTACTTATACCAAAAACTCTCTATTCCTAGCCTCAGTGATGAAATATTCGAGTAAAAAGGTGAATATCTTTTCAAATAATAATAATAATAATAATCATCATCATCATCATGAAGTGTTTCTGGCCTGTGGTCAGGTCTGTTTAGTAAAATTCCTCCAGCTCCCTCTGCCCTTCCACCGTTCTTCCACCTGTAATCTCTTCTACTCTCCTTCTCTCACTTGCACACTTGCTGCCACCTGTTCCTCCCATATTTTCCTTGCGGTCTTTTCACTACATACTTCATATCCATCAATCTTCTTGGAATCCTCTCCCCTTCATTACGTGTCCATACCATCTCATCCTAGCTTCCTCTACTATCTCATGTAACCCAACTCTTCATTCCTAATCCTATCTCTTCTTGTTGAAGCTAACATACTCATCAAATACTTCATTCTCATGGCCTCCACTTTATTTGTTTCTCTTTTAACTATCTATTGAATTTGGTAAAGTATAGCCAAGGATTTACCCAGGATTGCAGTGTAGAGAAACAAAGCTATTTTTGCTGCGAGTTGACCTCGGCGGTCTTTGGGTAAAGTGCTTGCCTTAGAACCCGATGTTCGTGGGTTCAAACCCAGCCGAGTTGACGGGTTTTTCTTGAGCGATATAATTAAATCCGTAGCACAACTTCCTTTGGAGTAGAAGTTCGCTCTTGCTCCTAGAAATTATCATGTTCTGATATAATTGGTCTGTTTATAAAGTGCACGTTAACCCACCTCAGGGGAGTAGTTTGTTAACGCGTTGGTTTCGTGATGATCTAGACTTCCGAGGACGGGGAGATCGAGGTTCGTATCTCGCTCGGGTGAACTGGAGAGGGGAGGTTACTAAATGGTTTCAAATGCGGGTCCATTTCCTCTATACTCAACCTTCCCAACTCTTAACCCATTAGCTTAATTAGTATTTAAGCTTATAACCCAAACGGGTAGTAAGATGTGGTGCTAAGTATTATTATTATGTACTAATTATTTACTTTAATATGCTAAAACTTATGAAAGATTAATTTAGAAGAAGTATACCCACATTTGCGTGGAAGGAGAGTGGAAAACCATTTAAAGGAAAACACTTGAAAACACAGTACACTTGGACTGGTATTTGAAGATTGATCTGGTCATCGGCATTCCAGTCTATTGTGAGAGTGACTCCTTAGACCATGCAAACACTGAGTTGGTTAATATTGAATGATTATTAGTATCTAAATTGAGAGGATTAAATAATAGGTGGAGATTTTCAGGTGATTGCACCAGCATTCTCTTGTAATGAAGTGAGAGAAAAAAATTGCCCGGTTGCGATTTGAGTTCTGGCACCGCGAGTTAGAATCAGGCGTGCTTACCACGCGGCTATCCCTGCAGGAAGAAACAAAGGTTTGACTATGAAATATTAAGGTGACCCCAAGCTTGGTCTTGGAATGTTTGGTTAGCTCCCACAAGAATGATCTAACCGCAAGGAGCAGCGATGATCTAACGAAGTGATTTCAAAGCTATCTTTTGGTTGGGCATGTCCATGATTTTTTCATGTCTGCGTCACAAGATCCTTTAAGACTATCCGCGTATTTACATTATTGGAGTAGTTATGAGTAAGGTTGAATTTAAAGGAAATGTAGTCATATTTTCTTGGAGGGAGGCTCACTTTCACATTTTACTCCACGTCTTACTATAATTCCGTAGTATACATATTATTATTATTATTATTATTATTATTATTATTTAGCACCGCGTCTTACTAAACGTTCGGGTTATACGCTTTAAGTACTAATTACGCTAATGGATTAAGAATGGGTAAGGTTGAATTAGAGGAAATGAACCCGCATTGGCGTGGAGGGAGAGTGGAAAACAATTTATGAAAAACCACCCCCAGTTCACCCGACCGAGACTCGAACCTAGATCTCCCCGTCCTCAGCAGTCGAGCTCAACACGACTAGCGCGTTAACCAACTACGCCACCGAGGCGGGTTATACATATTTAATACAAAGTTTACAGCTGTAAGATGGATATTTTGACCATTTGTCAATGTGGTCTTATCATCGTTTATCTATTTTGTAAATGATATTAATGTTCTTACTAAAGTGATCCAACTATATTTAATTTGTCAGGGCAGAAAGATTTGAGAACCATCTACTTTTCTTAAATTTGGGATGTGTTTGTTCATTATGAACATTAGCTATGATAAATTTCACCTCTGGGATTATTGCTAGGACCTTACTTTGTAATCGTATTTTTATTTATTTTTAATCGTGGTGTGTCACTACCTAATCTGGATAGAAAATATATTAGGTACCTGTTTTAAAAATTGTCGTTCTAACACATCAAATAGTCAATTTTACATTATATGACGATTAATCAAATAAATCTAAGAATGAAAGAATTACATAAAATAACGATGGGTAGTTAAAATTTTCATTAAAAACTTAAAAATAGATATTTTACCGCATATAAAAAATAGTTAAGTTAAGTGAGGTTAAGTAAAACACACACATAGAACACTGTTTAAGACATTTTTGAGATATTTTATTCCCTTTCTTCTAGTTGTGGCATATGACGAGTTTGCAACATGGAATTTTCAACATGTTTCTATACGAGCAACATCATCAGGAATGTATAATGTTAATGCTTACCTAAGGGTGGAATAGATTTGTCTTTTAATTAAATGAGATATGAAAAATATAGTTAGTTTTGTAATTATTAATTTAAATAAAAAGCATTTATCAATGTTCGGGACGAATTCAAATTACTCAAAATATGTATTCACTATGATATATCTATTTTGACTTAACTCAGTAAGTAGGTATAATATATAATTTTAATATTTTTGTCTGTGTCATATGGATGTGTCAGTTGAATTTATTGCTGTTAAACTGTACGAAAAGATAAAAACCCTTTTTTCAATCAAAATATCAAACCTGACTGCTTTGGAGACCGTGTATCAAGTTTTATTTCCCCAGCAAATGTTTTTAACGCTATCAAGAGCTTGTTTTTATTAATAATAGAATTATTGTAGAGCATTTGATAATTGTTTTAAATGGTACTGTTTAAATATTACGTATTATTGTTTACTAACAGTTACTGTATCGGTTTAATAATCGTTAGTGGTTGTGTTAATCGGTGGCATTTTTCAATTACCTAAATAGAACGATGCCTGTAACGATGGTCACAAGGGGATAAGGTGTCAGTCTTGAAAAAATAGACTGGATTGTTTTAGAGAAGGAGGTCGTTAAGTTCGAATCTCGACCGGGTGAACAGAGAGGGGTGGTTTTCCCTATATCATTTATCAGTGTGGTTTTTCCATCCTCTCTCCACACTATAGTAGGGATTGTCTACCACTTAGAATAAGCCGTTAATAGCCTTAGTGTTAAAAGCACCAGTAAAACCATTCTTGTTGTTAATAGCCCCTCATTTTGAAAAGCCTTTAAACACCAAATAACAATACAAATCCCTTGTGTCAACCTTCATTCCATTAGGCAAGACTGTATACATCCTTCTAAAGTTCAATTTGTCAGCTTAAGTTCTGCCTTTATCGACCTTTATTCTTCTGTCCACTCTAGGGGAACCTGTCGCGTAATGGTCCCCGCACAAATTGTCAGTCGAATTCCACTCTCAATTCCAATGAAGTGTCACTCACGGGTCATTCATTCGCCTTCTCTGAGAGGAGAAACGACCGTGTTGTAGCTATAGCCCGACCAAATCATATGTGCAGCGTGACACGATCATGTAGCTATAGCCCGACCAAATCTTTTTGTCAGGGTGAC
>CABFVZ010007356.1:0-11209 GCA_902151445.1 Timema monikensis | reverse complement strand
GTCATACTTTTGTCTGTCTCTGTGAGATTTGCTAGCAATCGTATGAGTAGCCCTATTAGAATTGTTTGACTTACCCAACTGTTTCAATAGACACACCTTTTGCAAATGACCTTTCTTCTTACATACACGGCATTCAGTTTTTAAATGGCCGTTTCTTCCACAGCAATAACACCTAACTTCTCTGGTACCACCTTTTCTTTCTTCCTTTTTCGACATTCGAAGAATTTGGGATTGACGATCAGCTGTTCCACCGGTGTTATGTGCAAAGGCTAGTGACGCTGCATCCTTCTCGGCTGCCTCTAAAGATGTTGAAATCAGCACTGCCTTCTCGTAGTCTAGCTGCCTCTCCGCTTGAAGTCGTTGCTTAATAGAGCTGCTTCTTAATCCACTTACAAGACGATCCTGTAAATAATCAGATAATGATTCTTTAAACTAGCAATGCTTTGACATTTGTTTTAAGCTAGCGATATAATCTGATACACTTTCATGCTCATGCCGTGATCTTAAACTAAATTTATACCTTTCGGCAATAAACGATGGTTTAGGATATAAGTGTTCTTGGATAATTTTAATTTTGCCTCAAGACTGTTGTGCATACGTTTTCAATTTAAGAACTTTTTATTACTTTTATAATTAAATTAATTCAATACACTTTTAAAGCTGGACTTCCAAATAGCCAGGAATATGTGACACCATAGTATTTTTTTTTATCCTCGTCGCCAATATGGTACTTTCGTATCATGGTGAGGACGGCTTGAATCAGAACACGACTTACTTGAATTAATGTTACTGCTTGAGTGAGAGGTTTGGACGGGAACACTATCGATAATATTCTCGATAGACATTTAGGATGGGGCATGATGGGAAGTAGATAATTTATTATGTCACCACACATGGTAGCCAACCTACATGGAAATACATTACAGCAACCAATTTATAATAAATACATAGCCTAAGAAAAACCATCGAAGGTTAAGATTCTAAGTCCCAGATTCTATATCTAGTTCATTTTTTCAAATACCAATAACAATTAAGTGACCCATACCTATAAGGTAGAAGACCTTGAATTAAAGGTATGTAATACCTATCTTCAACAATTCACGAGAAGGTTTCACTTTAAGTGAGTGTAAAATTAAATTGAATACAATCTCTTTTTACTTATTATATAGTATGGTGGTAAGCATCGACACATAGTTACCAACTATAAATATCAAAATGAATGTGGTAATAGCCTATACCCCTAATAAAGTAGGATATTTAAATTTAATAATAATTATATAATCATAAACACTGTGAAAGCAAACTTAGAATTGCAATGAATGAAAATTTATTTCACTCTAGATAATACTCGACGTAAAGCATATTACAAAATAACAAGATAAAATAATTTAATATTAACACACACACACATATATATATATATATATATATATATATTTATTTATTTCAACATAGTACCGTTAAAGCATATATAAAAAAAATGCTAGAAAAAATTAATTCAAATGCGTGTGTGTATGTATATATATATATAAAAGCCTTTCAAGCATATACAAGTTATCACACCAATGCCCTTGAAACTTGCCAAAAATGACTGGAGTTAACAAACAGTGCAACTAAATAACGGCAAGAGCGCGCCTCAAACATAATAAACCTTAATACAAATCATGGTTTCTGAAGAACTTAATCATTATTAGTGTGTGGCATATCCACGTTTAAAAAAAACATTTAGGAAACAAGATTATTTTTAAGTTAGCTCGAAACAGTAATTTTTAAAAGAGTAAACCCCCCTACCCCCATAATTTTATCAGAATAGAATTTTGAATAATAAAGCCCAACCTAAGCTTAAATCGGTGCCTTCATCTTTATGAATGCCAGTGGTACAATGAGTACCGTAGTGAAAGATACAAGCCATTATATAGTTAACACAATCGTAAACAAGTCTCCAGAGAGGGGTAACAGGGGTGGAAAAGAACGAACCAGAAAAGGAGACAAGCAGCGCTCAGGTGGTGATGACGGTGAATCTGGGAACCGCTGGAAGCATGGAGAGAAGTCTAGGCCATGAACCGGAAACTACTCTGGTCAAGTGTCGAACTTGTTTCTTATGGTCGCGGCTTCATTAACGAGCGGTACGTGGGGTCAAACCTCGTTTTAGTCCATGGTGAAGATTTGAAGGGAGAAGGTGCCGTGACATGGGCTCCAGTATGCCGTGATCAACAAGCCAGGTGGTGAGTGTGGTCCCATTATACTGGGTATTATACAGTCGATTGTTCTTCGTCCTTGTAACATTGTTACAATACCCCCTTAAGAGGAGGAGGGCTCAAGAGGAATGACAAGGCGGTGCCATCCCAGTCGTTGTCAGTCCTGTATATTTTTGCAAGGGAGAAGACATCAGCCGCCTCTGGTAGCGATCCAATCAGCAGGCCATAGATCCTTATGGTAGTCAACCACAGCCATTCACCTACTCTCGCTACGCCTTGTTGAAGTCCAGCACTCCCGTCACATGACACTCCTTCCATCCCTGTTCAAGATGACCCCACGTCGTCGGCCCTCATCTTCTTGATGAGGCCAAGTCCAGTTAACATATCCAACATCCGATCTTCTTCACTGAGTCTAAGACCGCTCATTACTTAGTTCCCAGAGTCTGAGAGAGAGGGGAAGGGGGAAGGGGGAGGCCTCTCTGAGAACGAAAAACAAAACATACAGAATTTATACCACAACATAATGTTTACAACCAGTCTAGCAAGGTTCTGTACTAGTCAAACCCAATCAGGTACACTCGACCCGGGAGAGCTTTTTCGGCCTCATAGGTACATGTAGCTCGGAGATAGCCATCTTGCGAGAATCACATGAGACAGATGTCTTCACAAAGAAAGTACGTATCATATGGTGTATTTTTATATAGGGCTGACGCACACGCGCACACTTGATTATCCACAAGTCCCAGGTGCCATAGTTCAAACAATGTGATATCACACATAACACTGTCTTATAATGTCAAAACTTGAAAGGGGGAGCTCACCTCTTATTACTAAGTAGACATCAAGAACATGTAACGAATAAAGTGCCCAGGTAGACGATACCTGACTAATCTGACTAATCATTACTTTGACGTCAACAATAAAGGACAGGGCACTGACTCATTGCACCACTGCCTTTAAGTGGCTGACAGAGCCCGTCGAACCAGAGATGGGTCAGCCACCTCTCTCAGAAGCACTGAGACAGGGGTTAAAAACTTGTCGATTGACCATGGCCCGCTTCATTTGTCTGCTAGCTTAGCCGACGACCTGTCCGCTGCCGAGCTAAGGGGTAAACTCTTGCAAATGACATTATCACCAACCTTAAAAGAGACAGGGACTCGCCCTCGATTGTAGGCCAAAGCCACTTTTTTGGATGACTTCTGAAGATTCACTAGCACGAGCTTACATTTCTTCTCAAATGTGAGGTGGGTGAATTCCGACAAGAGCGGGTCGACATCCCAGATGGCCAAGAGGGGATAGTCCAATTCCCGAATAAGGTAGACGGAAGCCAGGGTTGCCTTGATCGACTTGTGGAAAGCTGAGTTGAATGCAAGGTTCAAAAAATCGAGGTGTTTGTCCCAGTGGAGTGGTCAAGGTGGTGGAATATGGTCAGAGCCACGTTTAAATTGTGGTTAAACCGTTCCACATGGTTAGGGGAGGGATGGTAAGGACTGGTCGTCACGTGCCTTATACCCCATAAAACCACATGTCCCCGAACGCCTTGGATCTAAAGCACGGCCNCCCCGAACGCCTTGGATCTAAAGCACGGCCCATTATCGTTCACAATTATCCTAGGGGTCCCTAACAACACCCAAACTCGCCTAGACAGAGCATTTATGGTGGTCGACGCTTTCATGTTTCTAAGTGGTATTAAGATCACAAACTTCGAGAAGGCACCCATAGCAATCAAAACAGCAGTGCTACCCAGGGAAGAGCGGGTAGGGGTCCGACATAATCTACAAAAACCTTTTCCCACGGGCGCGTCGAAATATCGGCAGAGTGAAAGCCGATCTTGGAGTTCTGAGAAAGCTTGGCCTTCTGGCATGGCTCGCACCTACGGACCCAGTCTTTGACATCCCTGGATAAATTAGGCCAGAATAATTCTTTCGACACCTTATGTTCAGTCTTAAGTATGCCGCAGTGCCCCTCGAATACCGAGTTGTGGAAGTATCTCAGGAGCATGGGCCTGAGCTTTTCCGGAACATAATACCTAGTTCTGCCTCTAATCTTAACTACCAACAGACCCTTACAGATCTAGTAGTCTCCAGCCTTTATCCTGTCAACTACTCCTTTGCATAAATCGTCCTCAGACTGGTGGTCACTAATATAAATAAAGGACTAGGGGATAGTGTGGATAACACACAGAGGGTCAATTTCCAGGTGCTCCCCAACAGGGTCTAGGTCTTCAGACATTCGGGATAGCGCGTCCGCTACCACATTCAACTTTCCAGTTATATGATGGGTGGTAAAGTTAAATCTAGAAAGCCTCCACACCCATCGCACCATCTTGCCCAGTTGTCTAGGGTGGTTCCACATCCAGGATAAGGCCATGTTATCGGTGAATAAATCAAACTTTCGGAGTTCTAAGTAGTCCGATAACCTCTCGATGGCAAATACGCACCCGAGGAATTCTTTCTCATAAATACTGTATTTCCTTCCTGCGGCGTTCAAATACTACTGGCCTATCACCCTCAGGGGTTATCTGGGAGAGCACAGCGCCGAGTGCTACTGAGGATGCGTCTACATGCAGCCGAAACAATAGCGAGAAATCAGGCATGCGCAGTACTGAGGGGGACATTAAATGCCGCTTCAGAAAGAGAAAGGCAGTGTTTTGTTCTGGCCCCCATACAAAGGTTAACCCTTTTTGCTTCAAGGAATTTAGGGCACAGGCCACTTCCAAACACATGGGGATGAACCTGGCATAGTACGCACACATACCTAAGGAGCGTAACACTCCCTTTAAGTACTTAGGGACTGGGAAGTCAAGGATCGGCTTTACACGTTCAGGATCAATGAGAATATTCCCCTCCGAAATTATGTAGCCTAAGTAGGGGATTGATTTCTTCGCCCAAGTAACTTTCTCTGGGTTAACAGTAAGACCGACTGAACGCAGGCGATGTTAAACAGTTTCAACATGAAGTAAATGATCTTCAAGAGAGTTACTGTGTATGCAGATGTCATCCATGTAATTAAAAACGAATTTAAATTTCAGATCGGCAAGTATATGATCTAACAAACACCCTGTTTAACACTTGGCCCCCACAACTAAGGCCCAGGGGTACACAATTGAACTCGTACACCTGCCATGGGGTGACGAAAGCCGCGAGTCTCTTGGAAGCCTCTGAGAGTGCACACTTCAGGAAACTCGCGTTAAGGTCAATCAAACTATAGACTTTAGCTTTGCCAAGGTGTTGAAATGCAGACTCTATGCTAGGCATTGGATAGGGGTCAAAAACAATTGTTTTATTCACCTTCCTATAATCCACTACCCTTGCGAGGGATGATGAAAGCCGGACTGTCGTAGGGGGACTTGGACGTGCGAATAACCCCTCTCCTTTCAAGGTCAAAGACCGCTTCCCTAAGAATTTCCATTTTGGGTGGCGCACAGGAATATGAACCTGAGTATTGGAATGTCGTCCTGCACAATGATGTCATACGGCAGGACGTCACATCTCCCCCACCTATCAGTACACTCTATATCATTTCATTATCACTATCAAAGGAAAACAGACCCAATGCAATAAAGGGGACAACTTCACCCCACTCTCCTAGGTTCAATTTGACCTTGGTTTCATATAAAAAATCATTCCCCAACACGACGTTAACCGGAAGGTTAACCTTACTGGAGACCCACAGGCATTGTCCATTCATGATGGCATAGCCCTAGGTAGGTATGATGGACTCAAACACAATATTGATTTTACCCTCAATACTATCAAGAAATTTGTTACAAATAAAGGAATGGCTAGCCCCAGTATCAAAAGTCCCACACAATCTATGGGCCTAATAGAAATAGAGACACACAGACTCAGAACACATGGCTTAGGAAATACAGGCGCGACCGCACCACGACCTTAGGTGCGCCTTAAGGGTTTCCCTACATGCATTGTCTTCGGAGATGCCATAATCTATTGCAATGATAACACCTAATTCTGCATAGGTCACAGGGCGCACGATTCCTGGGATTTAAACCCAAGGGGTTATTCCCACTAGAAGATTATTATGGTTAACAGGTAACGAGGGGTCACAAGCTAATGCAGTACAAACTGGTCCAGGAATCAAACCCATTCGTGCGCGGCATCCCAGTGCGACTGAGTGCGCATTCAGATATTATTTTCCCTCAATGACTGATGCCAAGGAGTAAAGATCCTGAATGGAAGCGGGCTAGTCAGAGAAAACAAAATGGCGCCTAGTTAAAGGTGACACGTTTTCAAGAATGATATCTACTAACTCAGACTCCTCTAAATCATTGTTAAGTACATGTGCAGACTCACGGGGGGGACTGGAACCTATGAACCCCCTCCCTACATAGCTTCTGTTTTATCCTTTTGGGTAGCGTTACAAAAACACCATCACATTAGCAACCTGCTACCTGGTATTCTACCAAGCAACATACCTATATAAGAAATAGGGGAAATGCACAATATCAAATTATAATAATTTATCAAACAAAAGGCTACACTCAATTAGTGGGGACAATAGTTATTTATATAGAACTTGCCAAATAAAAAGACCTACACAAATAAATGGGCTTAGCTCGGATAACAGATAAAATATAAATTATCTAACAATTACATTCAATCCTATGATTAATGGCAGAAAACAGAAAGTTTGTATTGAACTTGTAAGGACAGTGAGAGTAGTGATATCAACAAAGATATTAAACTCATTATGGTATACAGAAACAGGCTCATTCAGAGGTAAACAAATTACAACACAACCATAATCAGGCACAATGCCAATATCCACGAGGCCCCGAGAGTCTCAAGGACACTGAAAACATTAAAAAGGACAGAACACATCAGCACAAGTTATATCTAATCAGGTGACATACAACTCTGACAATGGGTTGTGCCAAGGCCTTTAGTCAGGTTGCCTAACTTAACAATATAAAAGGGAAACAATTTCACACATTAGATGAATACATTCTATTTATTTCACCTAACTGCCCTTTTTAGGGCTACCATTAAGTCATCGTGAGAATAGTACACTTGGGTAAAACCCATTCTTTATTTAGGCTGTAAAAATATATTCCACTTATCTACTCACAGATAATGTCCATAAACCAGGCCTAAGGGGGAGGGGGATGCAGGGGATTATTGTAATCACAACCAGCCCTTTCAAGTGCTACCAGCTAGTACTCACCAGAATTGTACTATCGAGTGAAGCCCCTAAGACTACGTTTAAACAGACAAAGGGACCCATAAGATATCTGCAAATATGAGACAACTAACTTAAAAAAAAAATCAAAATTCAAAGCTTTTACAATCAACCAATTTAACTATTTAACATTTTAAAAATCATTGTGTGGCTACAAGGTGTTTGAAATTGAGAACAAAAGATATTAACGTTTATATGAATAAAAATAACCGGCTTGAACAGACCAACTGACGAAGATTTTAACCCAAAACAGACACACCACAAGGGGCTACTCTTGCACTAAACTGCTGGAGATGGGTAGATCATGGTTTGATTTTGGTCGGGTTTACTGAGGTTTTTTTCCTACATGGTTGTCCACGCTCCCTCTGTACAAATTTGTGTACACTTCCTCTAAATTCAACCTTCCTTATCCCTAACACATTAGTGTAATTAATATACAACATATAAACCAATCTGGTTGTAAGACACGAGGAAAAAAAAAATCATAATAACACAACATTGTGGAGAATTATAACAGTCAGCCCAGCCACATTTACAACATCATCAATACCCAAGCTTATAACATAACTTTTATTTCTTATTCATTTGGGCTTATATTTCTATCTAAATAATCAATTATGGCTGTGAAATAATAAGCGGAAGTAGAATTGATAGCTCTATTACTCGTAATAGGTCCTCTTTGATATGATTTTAATTTGCATACACGTATTGATCATATACGTTTGCATGCTCGACTGCCGATCTATCTGTGGAACCATCACTCAGGGTGATGATGTATGTACTTTTCTTTAATTTTTCTACGTTATCCATCTTCAAAGTTTCAGTGATGAAATTAATAAAATTTCTACACTGCTTTTCATTGCCATACTTTGTTAAAACATTTACATTTAATTTTCCAACCAACCACAGTAGATATACAAATTCTTTAAATGGCTTCTCATGCTTAGATACATAGTATGCTTCATTAAATAAATTCGTGAGATGAGAAAATATCTGGTGGTCCATTTTTTTAAATACATTTTGCCATCAGTTTTTCTGTCAGGCATTCTTTTGACTTTGCACTGGCAACATTTTCGCAATGGACTTTACTCTGAATATGAAAAACAGAGAATTCTTTTTTTTAAAGGTACACAACAATCACTCAAAATGGCCTTGCCAATCCTTATTAAATTTCCTTTTATCTGGAAATGACATTGATTCACTATCACATTTTCTTCTACCACTTTTACTAGAGCTGGAAAATGAGGTAAGCTGAAGTATGCTACTAGCTGATTCATTTCACTAGCCTTGCTTTGTTTCACTAGCGGATGTATGTGGGGAATATTACCATTTCCGCAGGCATATTTATCACAACCTTGACCTATTGCTATATTACCCCTATTAAAAACGAATGTATATAAGTTTGCCTTTTCTCCATAGCAATTATAATTAAACTAAATAAAACTAAATCACTATAACAACTTTAATCACAGGCAACCACCATAGAATAAAAAACCCCGCTAGACTGCACTCATGGTACAACAACAAATACCACACTGGACCGGGCTTAACGATAAACAATTTCAAATATTCTCATTCAATAGTTCGAATAACCAATCATAAATTATTGCGTTTTGCTACAAATCTTAAAAGGCCAATCAGAGTCTCCTCGAGAATTCAGAATTCTACCGACAACTCTCGAGTATAATTTGACGTAGTATACTCAAAGAATGTAGAAAGAGAAGACGTGAAAACTGTGTGGATGTAATGTAAAACCTTGGTTCTGCGACTTCTTGTACTCAAATACAAAGAGAGAGAGAGAGAGATCTTTGTGCAGGAGGCACACACAAAATGTGCTTGTCTTTTGAGGTGTGAAGGGGGTAGGAGAGCGAAACTCAGCAGTTCTTGCTTCTAATGGAGGGAAAATGGCATCACCCAAAAAACTAAGGTTTGATGCTTTCCAAGGCACTTACACACGCTGGTTTGAGACACGAGACTCTAATGTGACCGCCAATGGTTAACTGACGGCCAGAAATTTCACGCCTTGATATATGTACCTGAAATTCACACAATTTGCTTAACATTGTAAATTAATAAGTTTCAGGTCACACTTATTGGAAAGAAAAAACTGTTTGAAATGATTGAATGCCCAGAACGTTATATTTGTCCACTTGCATGCTACAGGGACTTTAAAGGCGGAATTTATTTTTTCATCTTATCTTTTAAATTTTCTTTAAATAAAAATACTAACAATACTTGGATCAAATAGATTGTCACTAATAGCTACACATTGACAAAAAAAAAAAGTATGCATTTTACTATTATAATAGGTGAGTCATGTAAAATGTTTCTTGTATATGATCATATTTGACTGTTTTTTGCCATTTCTTTTCTCAAGTAGAAATAGACAAGTTGGGTTTTAGTGTATTTTTATTTTATAAATCATGAAATAGACTTGGTAATATTACTTGTAACATGTGAACCAATTATTTCTTTCTCTTTCTACAATAGGCTCCTCGAGCCAAAATGAACCAGCAAAGATCCCGTCGATTTCGAGCCTCAAAGGAGACAGTTGAGAAAGTTGAAGAAGTTGCTCGTATAAGGTCGGAGCTAGCGGCAAAGGGTTGCTTCTTGCCTCCAGAGAAACCCAAGGGTAGCCATTTTGACAGCAACTGCATTACTCCGGTATGATTATACGGTTAAGTTTGTTGATAAGATATGTTTACTATAATTCACTAGAGTCAAACAATAAAGTTCTATAAAAGATGTCAGATGATCTGTTTTGTGTAGATATTTCTGACATGTTGTATTCACTGGATCGGTCTTAAGGTCAGAACTAGTATTATTTTCTGAGTTTGAGATTAAGAATCTCTAATATGAAATGTTTTGGGATAGTTTATCAATGCTTATAAACTGACATATGAGACTCTTATGCCCAATATATTCATATGTATACATGACAAAGGAGAGATTCAAGAACGATGATTGATTTTCTGGTATCTAATGTTAAAGAATACTAGGTCTGTGCATGGAGATGAATGTGATTTTAATAGTTGAATCAGGTAGGAATTTTGTGAGGAAGCAGCGCAAGAGTAATAAGCTAGTAGGAGTGAAAGTGGAAAAGTTGCAGGATAAAAGTGTGAGACCGCAATATGAAAGATTGCTGGGAGAAAAATTAACCATTACAAGTGCGAACAAGGAATGTTGAAATTAATGCTTGATAATGACATAGAAAGGGCTTGGAACAGAATAAAAGATTAAGGAGCAAATGAGACTAAAAGAAGGAGAAAGAATCAGGATGAGCGTGAAGGAAATAAGAAGCTGTTCTGGGAGTGGGTAAAGAGAACGAAACAAGGAATGCAAGGAAATAAAATATATGTTTCATAATGAACATGACAAGATGTTCTGGGGTGAAAATAGAATAAGGGAATGATGGAAGGAGTATTTTGACAATTGTATGGCGAAAATGTAGAGAAAGTAGCAGAAAATAAGGGAAATGGTTTTAAGACTGAAATAATTAACGAGGCTGAAGTGTTAAAGAATGTCAAGGATGCATGAGTGGATGTGATCACAAGTGAAATGCCTAAGTGCGGGGACATGGTACTACTTGCCAAATTGTGTGAGTTGTTCAACGTGAGTGCTGGGATTCCGAATGTTCCTAATAACTGTAAGAATATTATCAATGTTCCTTTGTACAAAGGTAACAGCAGTAAGAGTGAATGTAAGAATCATAGGGCAAATAGTTCAATGAGTATTCCAGGCAAAGTTTTGGGGAGAGTTTTAACTGAGAGGTTGAGTTAAAAAACTGTGAACAGGATATGGGGTGTGCAATG
>CABFVZ010007355.1:0-11218 GCA_902151445.1 Timema monikensis | reverse complement strand
GCGCAGCTCCGGTGAGGTGTTAGCACATGGTACTACTTGGAGTAGAGATTTGCCAAACCTCGAGATGTCCATCCGAATCTTAAACCTGACTAATTACCAGGTATCTAGCAGCAATTAATACTATGGCCGGACCTTTCCTAAATACTATGAAGAATCTAAGCAGTATACCGCCTTTGTTACCCTGTGGGGCTGTTATGAATATAATAGAGTCCCGCTTGGGATAACGTGTGGGGGAGCGGCTTTTAAGTCGAGTGTTGGATCATATTTTAGCCGATTTTAAGTTTAAATTTGTGTTCAATTACTTAGCGACATCGGCGTGTATAGTCAGTCCTTAGAAGAGCATAATGAACATGTCATATTAGTATTTCAGCACCTTAGAGAGGCAGGTCTAACTGTGAACCTAGATAAAGTGACGTGGGGCATTGATTGTATTAAATATTTGGGTTATGTAATTTCTAAGGGAAATATTTTTGTAGACCCAGAGCGGATTAGTCCCATAGTTAACTTTCCGGCTCCTAAGAATTTAAAACAGGTTCAACGTTTGGTGGGGATGTGTGCCTATTATTCGAGGTTTATTCCATCTTATTCGGAGTTAGCAGCCCCGTTAAACCAGCTATAAAATAAGAGTGTACAATTTGTCTGGGGTGACGAACAAAAAAATGTCTTCTCTATACTTAAACAAAGTTTGATGTCCCCTAAGGTTCTGAAGATGCCTGAGTTTTCGCTTCCTTTCGAACTTAAGGTGGATGCTTCTTCTTACGTCCTTGGAGCCGTGCTGTCCCAGCGATATCCTGAAGAATTGCTTCCAGTGGCTTTTGCGAGCAAATCATTAAATGAGGCTCTGAAGAGGTACAGTCCTTATGAAAAGGAATGCCTCGCTTGCGCAGATGGTATTGAGAAGTTTGTAGATTATCTAGAGCAACGCGAGTTTATTTTGTATACAGATAATAGTGCGTTATCTTGGATGTTTAATCACCCTAAACAATTAGGTAAGATTGGCCGTTGGGTCTTAAGGTTATCTCAATTTAAATTTGCTACTATACCTGTCCTAGGAAGAGATAATGTAGTTGCTGATGTTTTATCCCGTATTAATGAGGGAGTGTTCCATATAATTGCTTGTAGTAGTCCCACTAATTTTAATGTCATTAGTACTATCCCTGAATCTTTTTTGTTCTTGAGACAACATCAGTTGGATGACCCCAATTGTAGGGAGATTATTGATCGCTTAGGTAATGGTGACAATGTAGACAACTTTCTTATACATAGAGACTTGCTGTGCGTGCAGGTTAACATAACAAGGGTAGACAAAATGTTGTTCCCTCTAAATTAAGGGATATAATCCTTAGGCATTTTCATAATTCTACCTTTGGAGGCCACTTGGGAATTTTCAAAACACATCGTAAGATTACTCAGGAGTTTTTTTGGCCCAATATGTATCAGGATGTTAGACAGTGGATTAGGAAGTGTGATGGGTGTTCAGGAGCCAAGCCCTCTCATAACACTCGTCATGGGTTACACGCTGCAGATGTTGCTCATAGCCCTTGGGATATTGTGTTCGTGGACTTCGTGGGACTTATCACTCGGTCTACCAATGGAAACACCTGTGTTCTCAACCTCATTGATGGTTTTTCTAAGTTTGTTGTTATAATCCCCTAAAGGAATATGAAAGCCTCCACCACCGTTAAAGCGTTGTCGGATAGAGTATGGGCGATTTTTGGTGCTCCTAGAAAGATAGCAGAGTGGCACAGATTGTTACATTCAGACCCTAACTAGGGGACTGTAATTAAGACAAGGTGACATGATCTAAAATAGATTGAACAATTTAGATAGCAAATAGATTTATTATAACAACAGGATTAAATAAGTTTATAACATGAATACATGAACACTAGATTTAAGTTTGTTCAAATCAAATAGAAAAAGGTGATTGTCTTGCAGTGATAACAAAAGCTGGGCTGTAGCCAGGCTACAGTCTGGTGTTTCTAGAAGAGAAAGCAGTAAGGTAATTATTAATGAAAATTAACTAAAAATCGTATACATCTAGGATTTGGACACATTTATAATTTAATCAATCTTGCTTGATTGGAAATGTAGCGCAAGAACTTAAGAGGCATTCGATCTTGAGAAGCGAGAAGCGATATAAAGGTCTGTTTATTACATTGTTTGATGGATAACAAACAGGTGTCAACAAAAATAGTACTATGGCTGACCTCTTTCCTTATTGGTACTGCCGGAGCATTCAATAGTACAAACATACAGTGACTCACTCTCTCAGGGGTGCAACACAAATTTGAATTACGTCTAATAACCATACAGATACTGTAGGCGTCCAAAGCGGGCAATGAGAAAAACGGTATTATCCGCGCGGACCCCACTATGAATCAAGCGGAGTTCCGTGGTTTACTCACCCAAGTTAATACCATACGCAAGGCGTGACTACCTGCCCAACTCAAAGATAGAACTAAAAAAAACCAACAGGGATTTAAAAAAGGATGGGCAGCCTGGTTGAAAGCCATACTAAATATTAACAAATGCACATGACGTCCACGGCGTCATGAGAAACATTGACCAGTCTTATGGAACTTGTGTGGACCAGCAAGATTTAGAATTAAATCCTTCTTACATCTAGAGCAGAAGGCTCATATTTTGAAACTGTACAAGAGAACAATAACCGCTAGGACTAATATATCGAGTCTAAAGGACTTGCTACATATACGAGTCATTTTGACTCTGACCTCTTAGTCACAGGGTCACTACATACAACAAATTAAATAAACATCATAATTTAGAAGTCTGATAGATTTAGGATGGGTTTACAGTCAATTAGACTGAATATGAAATTTATAAAAAATGAAAGTCGCTTTCGACTATAAAGATCATAAACACAACATAAAAAGTTATCAATCAGAATGTCTTGACAGAAATTGTCTAGTTTTACAAAGAATAGGCTCTAAAGTCAAATAGACTTGGAAACGACGACAGGATACTTATGTAATTGCAGAACATACTCCTGGATGGCGCGGCGGTGGATCCCACGCCCAATACTGCATGGTTTCGTCGTTTGAGCGAGTTATCAGGGGTCCCTTCTTCGGAGCTACGTTGTGAAACTGAGGAACAGCCTTTTTATACCCTCAAATCTGAATTGAACGGAACAAAACAAAATAGGTGATAAACTCAGAATCATAGAGAGAGATAGAGATGGATGAAAGAAAGGTGAAAGGGAAACAAAGGAGGGAGAACAGCTTGTAGGGTGAGGGGAAAGTAAGGTTCGTTGAAGCGCCGCTTGGCAACTCCGAGCGCAGCGGGTCACTGGGTCGAGTTCATTCTACACTTCTTTGCGCATCAGAAGTAGAAGAGAAAGCACGTGTTGAAGCCGCCATGATGTTGGTCTTGAATGTTTTCTCCAAACAGGTTGGCGAGGGAATCCAAGAACATCTTAATACGGTGAGTAGATATTGAAGCGTATTATAACTAAATATGTCAGTTTAAATCTCTTCTTTGTAATCTGCTACAGTATTTATCAAAATTTAACGTCTCTTGAAAACCACTTGTTTCACTCTCGGGAAAATCATTATATATCTGACTTCATCCAGTCACGGAATATAAACCTTGAGGTAGATGACTCTTAAATATGTTGATATTAATTCTTCCTTTCGTTTCTCTTGTCATAGATTATCAAATTTTAATATTTAATTGTAGATGTCTAATCACTCTAATTGACATGCTACAAGTACTGCCAGTTCAATAAATAGTATAAACTTTTAAGTTAGCCTGCAACGGGGATAATAACATTACTCATTAGTGAGATCAATTTGATCACTTCTATAGGCACCTCAAGTGGACCGTACATAATAAACATAACCCCGCGAGCCATTTCTCAGAACGAGTAGCCCATCCACAGGTTGCGTACCTCAAATCAGTACAGACTTAGACACCTACATGACAGGTATGAATAAAGTACCCAGCTAGGTCGTGAAACTAAACAAAAGATAACCTGGTAACTTCCATTATTTTATCCTACGCTATTCTATAGCCGCAGCATGATCAAACAATCTAAGACGTCTTTCATGACCCCAATATCTGCAACCTAGTCTAATAGACGAAGAAGTATAAAGCGCATTGCAAACTATAATAATCTATGCCTGATTGGCATAGGCAAAAGTCAGAACAACTGATAAACACATAGTATAAATGAGCACATAGCTCAACTAAATAAACTAATCCAAAAGGAAGGGCATAGGGAAACAAACAAGAGCTACCTACAGTGAACAAAGTCATATGGACATTTACATAGGATCAACTAGGCCTTAAGGGCATAGGAAAACAGATAAGAGCTACCTACAAAAAACATAGTCCTAAGGACGTTTTACATTAAATACTCTACTGCTCCATACTAGAAAAGGCGCCTTGAGGGCACAGTGACAATATAGATTATGTCTCTCGATACTCATGCTAAACTCCATAGCTATATCTGCGGCGAGGAGCTGATTCGCACGCCACAATAATCGCCGTCTTCTCAACAATGTCAAGAGTGTTTCTAGTAGCAGTGTCTCCGACGAGAGCTGGATACAATATAGGTAACATGAACCAAGGACAGGCTCGAAGAATTGGCCATTACCATTCCAAGTACAGAAAAGGGGGGTGGGGGATGTTTCCATATAGCGCCACTGGACTCTGTACACTTGCTGACCAGCTGACCTCTCCTCAACCGATCCCTCGCTCATTTCTTCTTCCAGTGGCCCACGAATTAGAAGTAAGCTCGTTTTGTCTTCCACGGCCGATGTACTTCGTTCGCTCGGGAAATTGAGCAGGGCGTCCGCTGATATCGCAGTAAGTTTGTCTCTGCCACATATGATAGGAACATATTGGAACTAGCAATGATATATTTCCACCAATCTGAGGGTTTGTTCGATTGTACGAGTCAAAATGTTTGATAGTCATTTTTTATACGTTACATTTTTTAGTTAGTCAATCAATTAGACAAAATAGATGGAATTATTTAGATTTAGAACACTCGAACTTTAACTCCACTCTATAGTATAGCTAGTTATTTCTCATTCTAAATTGAAAATTTACCACTAAGCCATACTAACACGTTAAGTGTGTGGTATTATTCAAAGATTTTGTTTAAAACACGTAATTTAAAAATACATTATTTTAAAATCTTTATTTATTATTAATCATTGAAATAGTAATAATAAAAACGATAAAATAAATTTAAACCTAAACAAGGTTTGTAGCGATGGTCTTAATTATTTATAATAATTACCGTATAGTAATCTTTTAATAATATTACCAATAGCAATTTAAAAATGAAATCTGGTTTGTGAGATAGTATTATGTGACAATAAGACTAGTGGTGACTTTAACATTGATTTAATTAGTTGAAGGGGGCGCGGGCCTCCCATACCACCATCCTGGATCCGTCCCTGGTACAGCAGTGATCTATCTCTCTTATTTTAGACTCTATAGTCAATAATTACTTATTTTATTGGTCATAGTTTATAAAAGAGAAATTTAGTAGCAATGCGATAACCATAAGTTGTGCATACCCTAATTTCTTTTTATCCAACTCGAAATAATATTTTAAACATAACTAAAAGTACTTATTTTTCGTTTTGGAACGTAACTGATTTTGTGTAATATAGTGCACACATCAATATCTTTTAATACAGGCATCGTATTTACTTGGAAAAGAGAAAATGGTTGTCACTTTTTTTACATACAATAAATGATTTTATGATTATTTTATCGTATTTTGAAATATTTAACTGAATAAAATATTTTCATCAACTGCGTGNATATTTAACTGAATAAAATATTTTCATCAACTGCGTGTCTGCATCATTGTAAAAAACTTGTTTACCGTTATGTTCAATCATATGGTTTAGATTCGTCAGTCACCATTTTGAAGCTATGTTCGTTAGAAGTTTTTGTGAAAGTGGTGTGAATATTTTTTTAAGGGGAATAAAACTGTAATAAACTTTGTGCCTGACCTCAAATAAATATATAAATAATATTGGCCTAAATTACTGTGGTTAACTATCACATTAATATATTACCATCTGTTTTCATTACAGTCATCCAAAGTGATACATGTCAGCTGTTGGCGTAGTGATATATTAGGGATTACTTCTAGTAACATTTCGAGCTGTCATCCAAGTAAATTTAGCTCGTGAATGACTTATATACTACAAACAACAAATGCTTTTTCATAATATTCTCCATTTCGTAGTACATAGCAAACTTGATTTTCTTTAATAGTTCCATGCTCGCCGTTTAGATCTTAGATATATTTTATTTCAAAATGGAGATCATTTGAAAATCTTACCCGAATAAACATTTTACGCAGACATAAAAAACTTTTATAGCAATAGCGCACGCTTTTCAAATCTCAATACAAAAAGAACGTTGATGACTGATGTTAAGAAATTCATAACGGTTGAAATGTTAACGTTTGGGTAAACAGTCATACCAACATCACTGCGAAAATGTCGTCCAAAATGATTTTTTTTCATCTCGCATTTAATAATATATAATTAAATGTTTTGTTTTATCTCCCCTACATTAATGTAAAATTGAATATAATGTGATTACTAAATTATTCAATAACATTAATTTTGTTTAGTGTTCATTCCTTTCATGGTTGTACTTCATTATTATGTTTTGTTTGAGTTTTAATCATATTGGCTGTGTACTTGGTATGATTATTTTCATTTTCTGCTTCCGTGTACTTTATTAATCTTATACAGGGTATGAGCTAACCCAAAGTTGATTCATTGAAGCTTGGACACGTTTATTAATGTCAATAGCTTTTCGTGAGTGATATTTATTCTGAATTTTGAATAACCGTGCGTCAAAATATTTATCTATTATTGAGATGTCTCTTAAAAAAGCCAATATTTGGAACCGTATTATAGACCAGGCAAGGCTATTCCAAGGATTACTAAATGGAGGCTAACTCCTTGGGAAACATGTTATGAAAATGAAGACACATTAAATCGTATAGTTAAGTATAAAAAAGTATTTTTTTATATTTTTTATCACCTTTAGCATCAATATGACGTAATAAACGTTGTTGTATAGTGTTAGAGAAGCAACCCACACAATTATATGGGTTGGCCTATGTAGGCAACAATTCTCTGCTTAAGTTCCTGTGAGATTAATTTTAAAAAAACCAAGCCATCACACCTTTCAATATTAAAGGCAATCATATATTAGTCTCTTTCGTATTTGTTTGACCCGTCCCAAAGAAAACCAGAAAAAAAAATTACAGTTCCAAAGGTTTCAAGACAAAGCCTGGCTCGTGTTGGTTTGAGCTGTCCCAGAGAAAACCAGAACAAACCATAGCCACAGAGTGTTCCAGACAAAGTCTGTTTAGTATTGGTTTGGATTGTCCCAGAGAGAACCAGACTAAACCCTACACCAAGAGTAATCCATACAAAGTCTGGTTCGTATTGGTTTGGCCTGTCGCAAAGAGAACCATTAAAACTACAGTCCCAGAGTGTTCCAGACAAAGTTTGTTGTCCATTGTTTAGTTAAGTACCTAAGAGAACCAGACTAAGCCACAGACCCAGGGTGTTCCAGACCAAGTCTGGTTTGTATTGGTTTAGCCCGTCCCAGAGCAAACCAGAAAATAAAAAATACCAGAGGGTTCTAAGCAAAGTAAGGTGTGCACTGGTTTGTTCCATCCCAGTGATAACCAGAAAATATCACAGTCCCAGAGAGTTCCAGACAAAGTCTGGTTTGCACTGGTTTGTTCTGTCTCAAAGAAACCCAGACTAAATCACAGATCAAGAGTGTTCCAGACAAAGTCTGGATTGCAATGGTTTGGCTCATACCATCAAGAAACAGGTCCAACCACAGACTCTAAGTGTTTCAGACAAAGTCTGGTTTGCATTGGTTTAATTTCCACTTCCCAAAGAAAACAATTTTAAACCACAGATCAAGAGTGTTCCAGACAATGTCTGGTTCCCATTGGTATTCTCTATCGCTGGGAGAACCTGACAAACCCGTAGCAGCCCACACACGAGTAATGGTCTGGTTTTCCTTGGACCTTAAAGAACCATACGAAACCAACTACGGTTTTCCTTGGTTTACTATGTTATGGTCCTGTGCTTTTCCACCAGGGTATTCACAAACCTCGTAATGCCCATATTTTGTTTAATATGCTTATGCTTTTTGTTAAAGATAAATTAAAACATTGAACATCCCTTTTAGAAATTGTCTTAGTTTTAAAAGACCATATTTAAAAAAAAATTCAACACATTTTTGTTGAGATACTTATTTTATTTTAGTTAATACGAAAATAGAGTGTGCCCACATTTCTGAAGAAGAAGAAAATTAGTAATTTTTAATATTTGGATTAAAAACTAATTTACAATATCATTAGTTGTAAGATAGTCTCACCATTTTTTATTCGTTTCACCAAGTGTCTCTAATTATTTAATTTGGTTCTCACATATATAAGTTAAGAAATGCTTGAAACACGCTTAGATTTATATATTTTTATTCATTTTAGTCTACTATTAAATGTACTTTTACTTGTCGGCTGACTGGGAGCTGTTAATATTATATGAAATTGGGAACTTAGAGCATTTAAAACTATTTACCATTTTATATAGTGACTCGAATCATTTAAGTCTGCTTAATTTTCAATGTAGTGATTTATCTCTATTCTATTTATTGTTTTTATATGGAAGGAAGTAATTTTTACTAGCAATAATGATATTAAAGTGGAAACTAGTAAAAAAACACAGTAAGGAATTGCATGGTATTACTCGGTCAGTAAATTGTTGACATCATACCTTTTGTAAAACTCAGAATATAGGCCTACAAAACAAGAATTTTACAGGTTGTTCTCTATCAGCGTGAAACATGGGCTCTTAACGTACATGAAGAAAACCAATTTAGAATGTTCTAAGACAAGGTGCTTAGGAAGATATTTGGTCCAAAAAGAATGAAGATATTGGGGAGTGGAGGAGGTCACGTAATGATGATTTACATACACTCTACTCATCACAAGATATTGTTAAGATAATCAAGTCTCGTAGATTACAGTAGGCAGGATATGCAGCGCGAATTAAATAATCTAGAACCGTGTTCAGCATACTGACTGGCAAACTCAATGGGAAGAGACCATTAGGAAGACCTAGATAGAGATGGGAGAGTAACATTAAAATAGCCCTGAGGGAGATAGGGTAATGAGGTGGACTGGGTATAACTATCTCAAGATAGGGATAGGTGTGGTACTTTGGTAAGTGCGGCAATGAACTTTTGAGTTTCTAACCCCATAGAGTAAATTAGTAACCTTTGGACCCTCTTTAATAGATCCAAGGTTAACTCTTGACATTAATTTAAGCCTGGGTTTAATTATAATAATTTTATCTTAATCGCGATTTAATAGTTTGGAAATCATTTAATAAATTCACAATTTACATAAAAATAGCTTATTTAAATTACATTTAATAATTTCTTATATTAATTTAAATCATATATTCAATTTTTCTCAGGCCATAATTTGAATTAGATAACTAGCCCTTCTTACTACGTTGGTTGGACCGCGTCTTACCGGTAATTTCACAACTCTCTGCTTCACCTTGTTCGAATTTTCACCAATGGGAACCTGCCAAATGCAAACGGCTAAGAAGGAACTCGGAGGATTCTTTGTTTTTGTCCGTTAGGTCAAAGATGCTGTGTAGTCAGCTTAGTGACCCTTCCTCCCCCCACCCTCAAAGGGAAGGGTAACAAATTAATTATAGGATTCCTAGATATTTACAACTTACCGATAAAATGTACCTCATGAGCTGTAGATTTGCCCCAAAATCCTAAAACGTCTGAGCTTACATTAGGATTTGCTATAAAGTACAATCAATAAGCCACGTAACGCTTTGTGGGCAGGGTCGAGGGGTGGGAGAGGAGGCGGGCTCTAATATATACATAGTGTTATATGAGGTGAGGGTGGGGTAAATCAAAATGTTACGTAACACAAAGTTACATCCATTACTTTCTATATTTCACATGTGCTAAGGTGTCATTCATTGTCTGCTCGAAACAACAAACGCCAAGCACATGTGAGGAGTGTATTGTAGTATTATATACTTTTGTAAACTTTCACACATATTGTGTGTGTATTATTACTACTTGAAAAGTAGTATATTAAAAACTGTATTTAAAAAGTCTATTAACTTTCCAAATACTTGTCTGTATGTGCAGTTATCCATAAATAATAATAATGATTATAACAATACTATCTGAAAACTTTTATATTTAGTATTTTAAATGGGTTTCAAGAAGTAATAAAAATGAATCCCTCTTTAGTATCACAAATATTTCCTTATGAAATAGCGACATTCACTTTTGGTGAGAAAAGTTACATAAAACAGGTTAGGGAATGTGGGTAAGGATCAAGCTAAATATCTACATGGTGGTACAGGGGTGGACGTGGGGGAGGGGCTAAACAGGTAAGGAAAAGGCGTTACGTGGTTTATGTATGAACTCTAAGTCTTGTGATTATTTGGACAAACAAGAAATTTGATTTATAAGATTTTTATTCTTGGAACGACTAGCAGTATTTTAAATTATGTTTATTAGTTTATCTTATACCCAGGTATTAAAATGCTTGGAGATGAGGGTTAGGAGTTAACTGACCTACTTTCTGAAGAGTTGGAACGCTATTTCAGGAGATTACAACATTTAAGTTTTAAATAACGGTATATTATTTCCAACTATGGTGTACGTCTAAATGAAGTTGAAAGATAACAAACAACACCACAAAAAATACACCTTATATTTTGAGTTTTCATTTTTTAAATAGATGTAAAAATGTAAAATTACCTTGTTGTCAACGACGTTTTGAGTAAGTAAATCCACGCAGTTCTGCGCCTAATGTCATGTGAATAAAATTTAAAAAACTTACTAGTAAATTGTAAAGTACGAGTATAATATATCTATTTTGAGAAGCTCATTTCTGATAGTTAAAATTATGAGAAAACGGCTGAACAGATTCTGACAAACGAACACTCATTTTAAAGGTCAAAGGTCCAGAATGTCTTAAAAGATGAATAGATTAAAAAAAACACGATTTTCATAGCGAATTTTCAGATTCTCTACTGTGTGTGTACTGTATCACTGTACATTCATTCTTTTTTTAAGTCTCCATAGAATTCCCAATATACAGAAGCGGATTTACACTATACGACCACTAGGCACGAGCCTA
>CABFVZ010007354.1:0-11230 GCA_902151445.1 Timema monikensis | reverse complement strand
AATTTTTATGTTCAATGACCAGCACTAACGTAGCACTAACGATTGCACTAGGTCCGGTCGTTAGTGCTTTCTTGGGCGGGGCCAAGTTATGGACCTCACAACATCATCACTTATCTCAGATTCCATCTCTTTTTAATAAAGACCAAATAAACATACAGTAACCCGTGTACGTTGATTTGGCAAGATAAAGCGCTACCATATAAATTAAAATAAAGTGGTATAAATTATTTGGTTAGTTGTTAAGTTATTACTAATAATGGTGTGTATAACACACATAGATCTATCACTATTCATATTAAACAAACACTCTGAGTTGTAATCCTTATAGTTGTAATGATGACCAGTTATTAACAATTCAGACTTCCAGGAAAGTACTGTTTCAGTTTACCTTGCTCACCTTCATTATAAAATATCAATAAAATAAATAGGTACCCATGTGTTAGATTCCTACAGAAAATACGTGTTTTTATCATGTAATATCTTGAATAGATGGCAGAGTATCTTGCGTGATTATATCACTTATTGTCTTTTTATTCTTTTATACTCGTATGTGAGGCTCCCAAAATATCGAAGATAATACTAATTTACAGTATCGTGTGTAATATTTGAGTTTATATTCTTTATAAATTTTATCTTCATAAATAACATTCTTTCGTTTTTTTTAAATAAAGCAATGATTAATATTTGTTTCCAGGAAACATATATTTCAATATGATATAATAGGTGTTTCCTTGGTACATATTACTGTTTTGTTTTATTTTATCTAGTGAAAATATTTATTTTTCATACGTATGATAAATAATTTAAATGAAACTCTCTTGTGAGTACCAGAATATTTTATTATTATATGCATCGCTTTTAAAGTTTCATGTTGTGTGATTCTTTATCAGCCAGTAGAACAGTCTCCAAAACTTTTACAATATAAGCTCCTATCATTTTTTTAAATATCTAAAAATGTTAAATAGAAAATTAGCCATTTAAACACCAAATCAAAATAAATTATTATTCTTTCTCTAAACGATCTCTATTTAAGCTCTGAAAATTTTAAAATTAGAAACATCATGAAATGATATAGACTGTAGAATTGGTTCCTCAAAGTCCTTCAAGGTTTATTCGTATGTATTGTTTAATATAATAAATTTAGAACTAAATGTATTATTGTGCAAGAACAGCAATGCAGTGATCTAGAATAACTAAAGTTCTAATCAACTTAAAATGAGTATGTGTATTTGCTACTATATTTGACCAGTATCATTAATTGGAGTTGAGGACGTTTCACCCCTAGGTACAGAAGGGAGGCGCGGTAAATATTTTCTTTCTTCAGAGTCACGAATATTTCAGAAAATACGTGATCTATATAATTTTAAAACTATTTTCATAAACATAAAGATATAACATAATAATGGTACTTTTTTGACCTCGAGATTAAGACGAATATCTTCGTTTTATATGCTTTTGAAACAAAATAGGGGATTTTACGATTTTGTTTGTTTTATCTGTAACTTGGCCTAGAGCCGAGACTATTTTGCCGAGAGTTGAAACCTGGTAACTAGGATAATTAGGAGTTTATAAATAGGAGTGTTTGGAATCATCTATTCAAGCATAAAGTTAAGAGTGGTTTAAAAGAGTTATTTTGGAAATCAGATATAAAGATTTTGATTAAAATTTGTATCCGGACAACTTTTAATATTACAAACAAATTGAAATGACAAATTTTTCAGCTATATTGATTTGGAGGGTTGTTAAGATTAACGGATATCAACAATGTTGATAATATTTACGCATTTATTAAAGATAAAAACAACTATTTATTATTGGATAACTGTAAGAATAAAAAATAAATCAATTTTAAAAATAACATATCTTGTTATCCAATAATTTCCACATGGATAAGAAATTATATAGTTTTAAACATAGGTCTGGGGAATGAAGAGATTGTTTATTTGTTAGAATTTGACGGTTTTTAACTATTATGTTTTGAAACAATATATATTATTTCGTTTATTTAATCCAACAAGCTTTTAGTAATGGTTTACATTTTTATGTAAAAGAGCGGAAAAGTATGTCCTGGGCAATTCGCATTTATTTCCCCCCCTAATTGAGACAACAATTTTTATAACCAAATCTTCATTATATTCTCCTGTAGCTTATAACTTCTAACATTTTCAAAATTATTATTATAGATATTTTTTTTAAATGACGAGTTATTATTCGTTTATCATAAAATATTTAATTGTGGGTTTTATACAGTCTATGAACTTTTAAACGGATTCAGTTTATTTAATAACAATTGTAAAGACACTTCACAACCTCAAATATTAGAATATAAATATTTTCAATCAAAATTATTAAAAACAAAATGGTGGCACATTTATTAATATGGAGCATAAAATATACCATGTTTCTAATTTTTTCCATTAACTTATTTTGGCTTGTTATGCATTGTTTAATACATTAAACATTCTGTCCATGTAAATCAAATGTGTGTGGAAGGAATGTGAAAATGAAAAACCATTTAAGAAAATTAACTCCCAGTCCACCCAACCGAGATTTGTGTTTCTTAGCGCTATGACAATCTTTCCTGTGAGCTAAAAACCAATAATATATATATATATATCAAAATAACAGGGGCATATTCTGAGAAAATTAATAGCTATGCTGTAATCTAAAAGCTGTAAGGAGGATTCGGGAAACAAAGACCATTAAACGCCGTCAGCCAAGAATGTCAAAAAATGCTTCGCCTGGAAATATTTAAACAAGAATACATCTAGTTTAGAATAATGGTATTTAAAAATTTATTATTTTTTCGTACTATTATGCTATCTTGGGTAATTTCGCGCCTCCAAAATGACATCGTCTCTTTTTTCGTCTTATTTACATATTTATTTAAAAATCCACCTTTACAGCCTACTTCAAATTCTGACTTCATAAATGTACACCAAAACTATACACAAAACAAACCAAAATGTGAATATTACTTTCCCCAAGAGTGTTATGATACACTCATGACTGAATAAGAGTAACACATCCTATTCAATTGGTTGAGTGTAATTAAAAGTACACACAGGTAGCATTTTGGTTTATTTGAGGTCTTTAGCTTGCACTTTCTGGGACGAATGCTTATATCAGCACAATACATATAAACTAATTTAGATTTATAATAAACACAACAATCAACCCCTCAGCCATAAATTCATCACCGTGAGAGGGTAAATCTAAATTTTACGAATTATATTTTTCTCGGCCTTGCCAGAAACCATACCCGGAACCCTTAGCTCAATAGAAAGGGAAACTACCGACTGAGCTATGAGGTCGGACTCACAGGTAGCAATACGTAAAATAAAAAATACATAAAAAGAGTAAAATGTAGTAGTACATGGATCAAGCGTCCATCAGAACTTGGTGGGAGGAATAGGGTGGATTGTACAACTCACGTTGAAATAATAATTATGAGACTAAAACTATTTATTAAATACTAACTATGCTCCAGAACTGTTCAGATCCGTAAACTGTGATAACAGTAACAAAGGGGAGATTTTGTATTATTAGGTATATTACTCTATTGCTGCGACATTGACTTATAGGTAAGACATTTACATCTGAAAATAAATTTTATTTTATCTTTTCCTGATAACTAATTTTGAATTTGTGAAATTACACTCCTTACTTTTGGATTCCATTTATAAACTTCTAATTATCAACTAAAAGAACAAGGTTGAAACTCCATAAATATTCCATACTAAAAACCAAACACATCCTATCTACTATAGTTAAATTAGCCCTTCCTCCCCCATCCTAACACCCGCTTCTTCACCAGTGTATACTATAAAAGGGTGGTAAATATGCTTTCCAAATAATGATGATACATGTGCCTAGAATGCATAAACATAATCAAGTATGTATTTAATTAGTGCATAATTTAAAGCTTATTATTTATACTATTATTTTACAAATAATCAAATATTATCTGCATTGATTTTATTTTATTTTACTTGAGCTATACTAGTTTTGTTGATAATCATTGTGATCTCTATTCTTGAATATTTGTTTAATAGTTTGGACAATGTTTTATTTCGATAAGTATTCAGCAGGTCCTGGGTTGTAAACATCCTAGTTCATTGGCCAATATTTTTTGGCGTCGGGAAAGGGGGAATGTTGCAACCCCATAGACATTGATTAAGGTCATTAGAAATTTTCTAAAATTATTTGCTGTTTTCAAGCAGCAGTTCCTTGGCTTCATAAGCTGGGTAGGTCGAGCCTTTTAGAGGAATAATTAATTAAAACACAATATTCTTGGAATACGAACAAATATTATAATACAAAAAAATATTAAGACATTATACATCTATATTTATTCACATTTAATCTTTACTATTGTCTCAGTTTATACTGACAACATTTTATTAAGAAATTATTCTATATGATAAAATTTAGAAACTTCATTAGTAAGGGATCAGTGTTTTATAAATTTAATTTTTTATTAATATTTTATAGATTTTCTGTAATTTCAAGATATGAGTGAAATAAAAGACAAATTTGGTGTATGGCACAGTAGTTTATTTTTATTTTCAAATTAATATGGAAGTAAATAGTAAAACCTTTTGAGTTCAGTTGGGTGAATTATTACTACTTTAGTAATAATTACTGTGTTGGTTGTGTGATTTATTTAGGAATAAAAATTTTGGGAGGTACATCAATATATAAAATAAGAATATGTTGAGTAAGAGAACAATAAAAACTTTGGTATTACCAGTGTTGGTTTCTTTAGTTATGTAGAAAATAAAATTTTGCGGAAGGTACATTAATAAATCGAAATATGAATACATATATAAATAGCATTATTAAAAATCATACACATAAGCCGCGATGTTCTTGAAGAATAGGGTGTATGCTGGTATATACCTCCAGAGGTAGCTGAATCCCCGGCGCTTTAACCCCCATGCCTATGAGTTGCAATCGGCAGCCCAGTCATTACGTGCTAAAACAAATACAAATATTGCGATATTAATAATACTGACATAAAATATTTACGGTAAGTTTCGAAATCTTAGTAATGGTGATTGTAGTTTCCCAACATCGAATTTTTTGTATCCGATCATGTTGTTCCCGGCAGCTATAGACAGTTCCTTAAACCACCTGGAACGTATCAGGGTCAGGAGGATGATAATAAATATTTGGTCAGTCTCAATTTAAAAACATTATATTTTTATTCAGAAAATCATAGTACAAGATAGCCAACGAAATACACCAATGATGTTATGGTTTATTATAATTTATATTATTATCGTAGATCATATCGGTGGTCACGCAGAATAGAGGTTAAGATCGTTTAGTTTGGTTTGTCGATGATGGGTCGTTTCGAGCTTGAAATTCAGACGGGTGTATTGAGAGTCTTTTTGCATTAATTGTGTCCTAACTATCGCCATCTTTATAACAGCTTTCACTATACACATGTCGTAGTTCGAATAACAAAACTAACAAAGATTAAAGCATCACACAAAGTACACCACAACCAATCACTTTTCCATTAATGTTATTTCAAGGGTAAAAACTCGACATTACTAACATCTTCATTCAGACTTGAGGTCAGCAACCGGAGGGCAGCATAACCATGCTTACAAATTAGATGGACCGAATTACTGTTACCTGTTTTTTATACATTTTAAAAATTATATGAATAAAATAATATTAATTTGGGATGTCCGATGATTAGAAATGATGAATATTTTTGAATACTTAATATTCGACATTTTAATTCGAAACTTGAATAGTACGCTAAAAATTACAATCATAAATCTGTAAATTCAAGTGGGTTTGACTGCTATTAAACCAGGATAATTGGCGTTAGCAAGCAGCTAGTCGGGTATTATTCTAGGACTTAAGAGTTAAATATCCTTATGTTTGGTTTGTGCTAATAAATTTTTGTGTCTGTTTAGAATGGCTGTTTAAAAGTGTAGGTTTTACAAAATGTCATATTGAGACCTTTTGAAAAGGATTGTAAAAGTTTCACGTGTTACTAATTGGTTTTAGGTTATTCCCGGAAGGTTTAAGATGTTTGGCAAATTTGGATTTGCATCTGTTGTATTTAAATTCAATAATGTGTTCAGAAAATCGAATAGAAAGTATTAATCCGATCAAACTTACATTCACATGTCAATTTGTAGATATTACTTTGATTTTCAGAGTTGAGTTTGGATGATGGGCATTTCGGAAAACCTACACCTACAAACGGCCATTCTGAACATCAACAACCTTTCAAATGATTTTTCTGTTTAAATCAATCCCTTATTATCACAATTAGAAAACTACCTTAACATGGAAAATTAAAACGTAATCCTCACTCCAACAATTCTAACCTATTGGAACCACTATAAAGAAGATTAATACCGTAGATTCATATACCTTATTTTAATTCAATTCCACACCTTTGACAAGATATCAATAATAATCTATCTACATTTACCCATCATATAAATTACACATATATTATACTAGCAACAATATCTCATTTATAATTGTTTTATTTTATTTTATTTATTCTATTGGTAGCTTACCACTTATTGTTAATCAGTCCACAAAATGTTAATACGTTATAATAAATCAAAATTTCAAATATATTCCATCAATAGTATTTTAAACAAATAAACTTCATCACAAATAAGGTAATTATAAGATTGTTAATTTTATTAATAATTTATTTAATATTTCGTATAATATCTTCTAATTTCGCTTTACTATTTACATTTCTAATGTTTAGGTTTATTATTCTTGGGGACAGCTTTATTAACATCTTAACAATATTTCACAATACATTGATTTTCCTTAGAACTTAAAATGGTTTAACATAACACTAAAACATGTTGTCATAATAGACTAAAGGTCAAATAACAAAAGAATTAGAATGTAGATTTAAATAATTTGTATTATTTATAGGTTGAATTATATATTTATCAAATCTCAATCTTAAATATCGTTACAATCTTTAAATATATGTACTAATGTATTCATAGTTTAAATATATATTAATTTAAATTTAAAATAAATTTGATAAAGGCTTGGTGCCACTTACAAGTGATATTTTATATTTCTTGTCTATAACAACATAAACAACAAAGATAACATTTTTGTGTGTATGAATTATATTAATACACGTTTGTCATTTTTGTTAGTTCTTATGCGTATAACACAAAAGGCCAATGTGAAGAAAAAAGAAAATCTTATAGTTAAAGATTAATTTTATAGTGTACATATTTCTTTACTAAATTACTCATCATGTATCATGTCAATCAGATAGATTGGACAGCTACAATCAAAATAATCAATAATTTAATGATTTATGCAAGAAAGAACATATATATACATTTTTTGAGTCCCCTCCAAAGATGCAGTCTAAATATATTACGTTTCTCCCTACATGCAAACACGTGGTTGGTCAAAAATATTATCTTTTGATAAATACTGGAGTAGATACCAAAGAAGAGGATGGATATTATCATAGTTATGAATAAAATACTTTAACGCATTGCGTTTCCCATTAGATGATATCAGATAATTTTATATACGCCTGCCATGCGGTTGACAAGAAAAAATAGTAAAATACATCTATATCACAAACTCTTATAAAAATAATAATAACGGATTTTAAATAACATGATTAAAACAAATATATTTGAATATATAACGCTTTGGTGTTTACTCACCTCTTCAAGATGTCTACAGATTCATTTGTCATACATTTGAAGCTCCAAACTATTCAATGATGGCAGCCACACGTGCTATCATAACGAGATCAGTTGGAGAGAAGAGTTGCGTCCGTGCATCGACGCAAAGACCTGCGGCTCATCAACGACCCTGGTGGTAAACCAAGGAAGCTTGTTCCTACCCTCTCCCCGCAAGTGATTCTTTCTTGTTAATTTCTCTTTCTCCCCACCTTCGCTTGCCTCTCCCGTTTCTATGGTCTTATGTTTATCGTCCTTTCCGCTTTCTTTTATTCTTGTTAGGTTGAGAACTATATAAGACCCCAGATCCCGGGTCACACCACAGCCAGTTTACTGTATCCCTGCATTGAAGGAAGGACTCCAGTATCGTCACGTCACCATGAAGACTGAGGTGTCAGATACACCACCACCGTAGGTAGGATGACACTTTTCAACTCCACCTATGAAGCCTAGGCCGTGGGATTCAACGCAGTAATGGTTGGAACCACATACTTCGGTTTATCAAATATTGTAAAGTAATCGACGAGTCCTTATGACTTAGAAATCTAATTTTTGTTATAAAGATGAACAATATCTGTTGGATCACCTTTTTGTTTTGGTATAATGTCTTTTGAATTACTAGTTTGTCTAGTCGACAGTTAATCTACGTCAAGTTTTGTTGACTAGCTAAGTCAAAACTTTATTTATTTGTTTAAATATAGTGTCTTTTAGAGTGCGGGACGACTCTCTTGTTTTTCAAATATTGTAGTTCAGTCCTGTAGACTATGTTTATATATATAGCTTTCAGTCTATATATGTATATATATATATATATATACCTTTCAGTCTTTACATTATGAGCCTCTGGCGTAGAAAGTTATAATGCCTTAGTTAGGGACTTATGAACGTCCACAAGTTCCTCTTATCGATTTTGAATCAAAATTTGTCCTGACACCTTGTACGTCGTGAGCATCAGTTATATTTATGGATGACTAACCCCAGGTTGTCGGTTTTGTTTTCCTTATTACAATTCAGTTAATACGAACCAGTATTTTGGGTTGGTCAAGTAGTCACGCTTCCCGTGCAGTATTAGTTTCGTTACACAACCCAGGGAACTGCACTAGAGACATAGTGGGGTCCGCGCAATTAATACTCTTTACTTTTGCCTTTCGAATGATTTCTATTATTTGTTTTGTTATGATGCACTTGCTATTAGAATTTGATGTACTATTATTATTATTAGCACCGCGTCTTACTACCCGTTCGGGTTGTACGCACTTACGCTAATGTGTAATGGTAGGGTGATTGTGTGATGAAATGAAGGACCTACAGTTTAACGTGGAATCCGAACCACGGTGGCGGCCTGGCAATCCACACTTTATGTACTATTGAATGCCCTGGCAGTACCAAAGGGGAATGTGACCATCCATAGTATATTTTGTTGACACCTGTTTCTTAGCCATCGACTGCTGTTATCAACAGCTTATTATCCAAATGTTTAACGGATACTATTTTCAAAGCCCTATTAAATAGCACGGCTGTAAATTACATGTATATTTTGTTCTACATTTTTTTATTAGTAAATATATTATAATTGTTCTGCTTTTTATAAATACATCTACCTGTGGCCTGGCGACTGCACAGCCCTTTTAGCCAGTCTCAATTCTCAAGCCTAACTGTTTTGGATAGAATTCATTAGCATATCCGTCTATATTATTGTAAACCATCATTTGCTTAACTATGTATTTTTATGTAAATAAATCTATATATTGTTTAAAATGACTTATTTTCAAATATAATGTGTGTAACCTGTAGAAATGCAAATCTCTCATGTAATTATTACAATCACCACACAGCTGTATACTAATGTAAATATCACGATCTTAATGACCTCTCCCTCTAATGGTTGTAGACTGTTGTATATATCACTACTCTAATTACCTCTTTCTCTAAAGGCTCTAGACTGTTGTCTATATCACTACCCTAAAGCATTCTTCCTCTAACTGATGTTAGCTCTTGTCTTTATCACTAACCTAATGCACTTTTACTCTAACGGCTTTAGAATATTGCTAATATCACTTCAATAAGGACTTCTCCCACTAATGGCTGTAGAATTTTCTCAATATCACTAACCTTATGCCCTCATTCTTTAAAGAATTTAGACTATTTTCAATATACTATCACAACCCTCTTCCTCAAATGGCTATATACGGTTGTTAGTATCACTATCCTAATGCCCTCTTCTTTTAACGCCTGTGGACTATTGTGAATGTCACTACCATAGTATCCTATTCCTTTAACGAATATAGACTTTTGTCAATATCATTATCCTGATGGCATCTTCCTCTAACAACTTCAGATCGTTGTCAATATCACTATTCTAGTGTCCTTTTCTTCAATGAATGTATACTGTCGTAAATATTAAAATCCCAATGACATCTTCCTCTAACGACAGTGGACAGTTTTCAATAACACTACCATAATGACCTCTTTCTCTAGAGGTTATAGCCTGTTATCAATTACACTACCCTAATGCCCTCTTCCTCTAACGGCTGTATACTATTGTCAATATTACATTCCTAGATCTCTCTTCATCATTGAACACTGTATGAATTAATACTTATTGCACATACTGCATTTATCTAATAATGGATCTGACTTTAACCTAATTCAAAAAATAAGTTCTGTATTGGTATCAATCACAGTGTAAGTAACACTCATTTGCTGATATAAAATTTTTATGCCCCTAGGAATGATTATATAATGCGCCTCCTCCCCATTTTTTTGGACAAATGATTTAGGAAGTTTTTATTGGGGAGGGGGAAGAGTTAGAATTCGAAAAATATCTCTACAAAAGATAATCAGGCATATACTACACGTATTTGAATGGACCACCATTTACGGAAATAAATCTTAGTGAACCCAGCCTGGATTCAAAACCCTACTCCTCAATTAATGTTAAGCCAGAATGGACTGGTTTTAGTTTATTCATAGACACCTCTCTATAGCTTACCCCAATTGTCTTCTGACTGTAGTTATGTTAATTTAAACGAATATTTATTACTTACTAAATAAGACCTAGACTCAGAAGGGAGACCGAAGAGAAATTGAGTGAAATAAGGTTGACTGGATAGAATTAGCACAAGATAGGGATAGGTTATGATGAGGTTGAATGGATAGAATTAGCTCTAAATAGGGATAAGTTTTAATGAGGTTGAAGAAAGAATTAGCTCAAGGTAGGGATAGATGGCTTACTTTTGTGAATGCGGTTCCAAATACCATAGAGTAATTAAGTAAAAAAATGTTAGAAATGCTATAAATGTTTTTGTTTAATTTTAAAATATTGTTAATTAGTGTTTTCTGTATGTTTGTGTGTGTGTATATAATATATTTGCTGATTTTTATAGGAATAAAAGTATCTGGTAGTCACTATAGTTACTAAAACAATTTTAATATATCTATATGTAACCTTGTTACAACATGACACAGAAGAAGTTGTATCACTCACCTAGCCAGCCCCAGTTGACTCGTTC
>CABFVZ010007353.1:0-11238 GCA_902151445.1 Timema monikensis | reverse complement strand
TTTATGATCTTACCAATTAAATTAGGCCGTTAGTAGCAAGTGTGCCAAACCTATCGATAGTAATAAAAATGTCAAAATGAGAAGTTTTCCAGAACTCAATGGACAACTATACAATAATATTGCCTAGCGCCTGTAAAATAGACTGTACCGTATCGAGCGCTTGCTCGCTCGCGCGTCCCAGTCTGACCACCACTCATTACAACCGATGTGTTCTATTTTATATTTTAGTCGCTCGCGTGCTCGCTCGCCCAGTCTGGCCGTATCCTAACATGCAGTTATCAGCTTCAGCGGCCACTTGGTCTAACATGCGACTCTTGTGTTGGATTAGGGTACCGATGACGGGGAAATCAATGTTTGAATCTCGGTCGGATGTACTGAGGGTGGTTTTTCCAAAAATGGGTTTTCACTATGCCTTCACACAAATGTGTGTACACTTCTTCTAAATATAGCCTTCCCAGTCCCTAAAACAAAAGCGTAGTTAGTGCATAAGCGTATAATTATAAACGGGTAGTAAAACGCGGTGATAAAAAAACTACAAGCATTTAAGGTCAAATGAAGCATAAGCTGACTGCTGAATCTCGTATTTATAAACGGCCCTTAATGAAATGTAATATAGTTGATATTAATTGTATTCAAGCTCGCCTTACTATCCACCATTCATACAAATAATAATATTACCTAGAATCACGTCTTACTAACCGTTCGGGTTATACACTTTAAGACAAATAACATTTCTGATTTGTAGGTTATAGTTTCTGCTCGAGTGTTGAGTTAGTTTGCTGTTCGCATACCTAGAGGTCTATAATACTGCGTGTAGAAAGTGTACGCTAAGATTTTAATAAAGTTACTCTTAATTTACCTAAGCTATTTTCTAATTCAACTTTTAGTTTATGTTTAATAACAATATTCAGCCTCATGTGACGAAATTTTTATTTTTACCGATATATTTTGAAAATTGAGTATGATTATCTCTAATAAAAAATGGGTATATGTTTTATCACGTTTATCTTATAGATGCCCCAATTTAGAACAAATAAAGGGTTTGGGTTGAGAAGCAGGCACGTTAACACAATTTTTATTTTATACACCTCGTTATATCAAAATTTACCCTTTGAAATACGTGAGAACGTTAATTTGACCTTGAATAAGGGTTAAGTGGAACTTCATATCAAATTCTTTCTGCTCACGTTCATGGGATTGATTAAATTCTCATCTCGTGCTTATTTCTGTCACATTACTGCAGTGGCGTCAATGCTAATCATCCCACGTTCATTTTTGTCTCATTAATACAGTAGACTTAGTGACTAATCCCACATTCATTATTGTCAAATTCATGTGGTATATTTAGTGTTTATCATCTTATGTTTATTCTCGTTACAATAATATAGCCATAATCTTATGTTCGTTCCTGTCACATTAATTCAGATAATTTATTTCTTGTCATCTTGCGTTCATTCTTGTTACATTGATGTAATATACTAAGTGATCATAATCTTGTGTTTATTCTTGTTACATTCATTCAGTAGATTTGTTGCTCATCATCTTGCGCTCATTCTTGTTACATTAATTTGGTAGATTGAGTAATCATCTTATGTACGTTCTTGTCACAAACACTCAAAAGATTAAGGGCTCATCATCTTATGTTAACCCTTGTTACATCAATTCAGTATATTGGGCAATCATCATCCCACGTTCATGCTCGTCACTTTCATGTGTTACCGTCAGTAGTTCATCAACTGAGGTTCATTCGTGTCACACTACTTCAGTAGCTTCAGTGCTCATCATCAGCTTTGCGTGACTTTATTCTTAATCACAAAAACTCAGATAAAAAACTTGTTAAATACAACTAACATTGTTCTAACAACATAATCTTTCTCAACTTGCCTTTTTTATATATAAAAAACAAAATGTCTTTATTTAGTTCACAAGTGATTCGAGTTGACATTGTTAACTACATGTTCGTTTCCCCTCACAGAGAGAGAGATTTAAAAAGAAATGTTACAGTTACTTCACAAACACAAAAAAAACTACAAATAAATCCGGGTGTGATTCGAAACATTTGAATGAACAAACGTATAATTTAAAGATAAATAAAAATGAAGCAATACATGAGAACTAGTTATCGTAAGTATAAAATTAGGGAGACTTTATTATTTTTTATTCTTACTTACCCACTTGAAAATTACAAGCGTTATTATTTATGTTTTAAAGTAGATTGAAATAATCGTGGGAAAAGGTTGCCCTCGTGTGGAGGCATTTCAACCTAAGATGTCGATACACTTCAATAAAAGACTCGTCAATCCGCTACCGTTTAGAGGAACTCTATATTTTTACGGCCCCATCTAATGTCAGTAACTACCTTCGATCAAGCTGCACATACATTATTTGCCAATTATTCAAGGTGAAGTTTAAAGGTGGTTGTGTACTAATGAAAATAATAACTCCTATCGGTGGGCACGCGGAATAAACCTCAAGCTTGTCTAGTATGTTTTTCTAAGTAAAGGGGAGGTCAGCGATTGAATCCTGGCTGGGTGTACTGAGTGTGATTTTCTCCAGAATGGTTTCCAACTCTACTTACAAGTAAATTCAGGTATATTTTATCTAAATCTAACCTTCCTCATATTTAGCCCATTATCTAGTAGATACCCAGCCCATGGTGTAGTGGTCAGTGCACCTGGATATGAGCTTAGATGTCCGGATTGGTACTTCGGGTATAGAAGAACTATTATAAAGGTTACCGGGGCATCGTTAATTAGGTTTAAGTTAAGTTTAATAGTTTCTACTGGTTCCACACCCTCATATTCACTATCACCATCACCTCATTTCATTGAACATCCATAAAACCTCCACGGAAAGGATGTATGATTTGTACATCCGGGAGTCCCCTGGGGAAAGGTAAATTAGTGCAGACTAATCTTCCCACTACTGGCCTACGAATTATATAGCCCAAACGCTAAATACTATTATTATATAGCTTGTAGTTCGGCGTGGTGCACACAAAACATATATTTGATTGTAAAAAAAAAACCTTTATATGCGTACCCTGCTATTACAACATGTTAGGTTTCAGACCATTGTCGTAAAGCTAATGTCTTCGTAAAGTGAATCGTTGCTATTTTTACTGATCAATGCATGTACTGTACTACTTTTGTCATGTAAGTACTAAGGTGATATAAATACGTCACATACAATTTAAATAAAATGTTATAAACAGTCCTATTAAATCACATAACTTAACATAGAGATCGAGCGCTCACATTGCTTGTAAACATATTATGGTATCAAGAGGGAAGCCGGCATCGTCATGTCACTAGAACCTTCGTATCAGCTGTTAGGTACTCAGGGTATGGTCACAATTTAAAACCATCGTATCAGGGAGTTAGCTGTTGGATACTCAGGGTATGGTCACAATTTAAAACCATCGTATCAGGGAGTTAGCTGTTGGATACTCCGGGTATGGTCAAAATTTAAAACCATCGTATCAGGGAGTTAGATGTTGGGTACTCGGGGTATGGTCACAATTTAAAACCATCGTATCAGGGAGTTAGCTGTTGGGTACTCGGGGTAAGGTCACAATTTAAAACCATCGTATCAGGGAGCTAGCTGTTGGATACTCAGGGTATGGTCACAATTTAAAACCGTTGTATCAGGGAGTTAGCTGTTGGGTACTCGGGGTATGGTCACAATTTAAAACCATCGTATCAGGGAGTTAGATGTTGGGTACTCGGGGTATGGTCACAATTTAAAACCGTTGTATCAGGGAGTTAGATGTTGGGTACTCGGGGTATGGTCACAATTTAAAACCATCGTATCAGGGAGTTAGATGTTGGGTACTCGGGGTATGGTCACAATTTAAAACCGTTGTATCAGGGAGTTAGATGTTGGGTACTCGGGGTATGGTCACAATTTAAAACCGTTGTATCAGGGAGTTAGATGTTGGGTACTCGGGGTATGGTCACAATTTAAAACCATCGTATCAGGGAGTTAGATGTTGGATACTCGGGGTATGGTCACAATTTAAAACCATCTTATTGGTGAATTAGCTGTTGGATACTCAGAGTATGGTTACAATATAAAACCATCGTATCAGGGAGTTAGCTGTTGGATACTCAGAGTATGGTTACAATATAAAACCATCGTATCAGGGAGTTAGCTGTTGGATACTCAGAGTATGGTTACAATTTAAAACCATCGTATCAGTGAAGCTTCGAAAAGCGAATCGTCGCAAAGAGGGAGGGGTAAGCCTGTAGATTGAAACATTAATTGCTTCTGATTGAATGTAAACTTGAAGGGTAATTTTTACTACCTTATTAGAAGGATTGGCCTAGCGCCAGCAATACCGAATGTTGTGCTCAGCTCTTACCCATGTTTATGAGAAATATTCAAAGCAAGTGTTGCCCGTCCAATTATATAAACTTAAATACACACAGATAAAGGATTTTATATTTTTAAAATTTAGTTAGGTATGTAGTTTGTCTAAACTCATCTTTTAAAGTAAATTGGTGATTATGTTGGATTTAAAAGAAATTATTCAACACTATCCCGGAGAGGTGAGAGGATAAAAAACCATTATTAAGAATGAAATTAACCCTATTGGGATTAGAAGCCCAACTATCTTCAGTCACCAAAGTGAGCAATGTGGTATTTTATTGTGTGCTGTGCATGCTATATCATAGGCACCGTTAGCTAATAGTTGACAAAGGGGTAAATAAATAACTGTTTTTCACTTTAGATTAGAATATAAATAAATATTTCGTTACAAATGAGTAACGCTAGTAATAAAATAGTGGAATTAATTCTATGAATCATATGTAACCGTTACCGTGATAATTTATGCATTGCTACAAACGTGCATTTTAAATTTTCTCAATAAAACTATGCACTGTTTTCTTGACGGTACTAAGAGTGTCCCATTTGAACAGAATTTTGGGGGACACGTGCCCCTGTTGTCTCCCCCTCTAACGATGCACATGGTTGTATAATGATGGGGTGGAGCGTTAAGACAGTGAAAATAATAAATACATTTATTGTTTTAGTTATATCTTTAACGAGTACTTTTAAACACATGTACTATATGAGAACATGAATTACAAATTAATATTTAACACTGTAAAATACTCCTAGTACCCCAAACTTAGTCATAACACTTAGATAATTTCTAATTGGATAACAGGGCGTACCCATCTACAAATAGTATATTCGTCATTATCACTCCGAATCGAACCAGTGTCCCCTTGATCTATAGTCGATCACTCTACCAATTTAATCACTGGGATGCGCTTACATAAATGACTTTATTATCATTATTATTATTATTATTAGGTGTTCTGTCTTACGCCAATGCACTCTATCCTCTGCATCTTCCGTCAGCTCCCAGAATGTTCTTTTTTCCTTCAAGTCATTCAATATATGAATCCTCCTTCTTTTTAAGCTCATCTTTCCCTCAACCTTGCCGTCTATGATGTTGGGGAGAAGACAATTCCCTTTGAGTATATTATATCCAATCCATTTTGCTTTGTACTGAAGAATTAAATCTAAAATTGTTCTCTTCTCACCAACCCTTCTTAGGACTTCTTCATTACTCCAACTGATCTTCTCAAGTCTATATTGTAATAAAAAAAAGCTCATTGTGATCTCTAACTATGCCCGCACAGCTGGACGCGTGGAAAAGGGCGAAGTATAGCCTGGTCTAGTTTGGCACTTACGGATAGGTAGGGGCTCAAATTTAGTTCGGGTTTATTGAGTTGTTCTTTTACTTAAATAGTTACCTACTCTTTTAACAAAAAAAAAAAATTGGTTACTTTTCCACAAAATTCTAGCTTTCTTGACCATAATTCTTTAATATAAATATGAATATAGAAAAGAGGGAGTAGGAATCAGTGCACATAAAAAAAAAAAGTTTGAGCCCCTCGAATCCTTGGATTTTTAAGAATATTCGAGATTAAAATATTAAAATCTTGTCAGATTCAAGATTTTAATTCCCCCTCCCTCCCCACACACATTTTAAGTCCGAACTATATTTTTAGGGTTATTATGCTGCTTAATTGGAGTTTATCCAATCATAACTGAGGGGTTGGGGTAGAAACATTATAACCCCTCATTTTATGAAAAATGTGTTAGCTGCGATTTCTGGTAATTTACCTCTTGTTTTTATAGTCAGTCTAAACCTTTAGGAATGCTAATATCTACGAATATTTTATTCACTTTTTTGTAGCTTAGATTTCAGGATTTTACAAATGTTTAAATAGTGAATACATCTAATCTAAATCTATGAGGGATATCATATTTTTGACCCGACCCCGTCAATTATTGGACAAATCTAGCAACCAGCCCTTAGCCCATTAATTTACCACATTATGTATACAAAATCACACCTGAATTAAAGAATACATACCAACGTGAAAGAAATGTAAATCTATTTTTCCAATATTGTTTTAAAAGATCTTGATTGTAAATTCGGTAAAAAGTGGATTTAACTAAACTTAACAAAAAATCTATCCAAACTAAAGGGGTTAAAAATATTTCTCCTTTACCGGATCCAATAAACAATATCACTAACGTCATCCTGCAATTTTTGTACCAAGTCATCGCATCAACAAAAAAATATTTTATTGGTTTCATTCCTTAAGAAGAAATGTAATTACTTTCTCATCTTGGTACCATCAGGATTAGGCACCGCGACTCACGCAAGAAGAATCGGTCCAGACTTTGGCTGATGTCCAGTGAAACAAAAAAAGGCTTGCCATTACTTTTTATATGAAAGTTCTCACAAAAGTGATTCAAAAGTTAATGGACTGTTTCGCCACTAAAGTGATAATTATAATATTTCTTGAGGTAATGTATGATTTATAATAAAAATAAGGAAACTCGATTGCGCAAAAGTGTTTGGACTATTACTAACTAGAAGTAAACCAAACCATTATAAAAAGTCAACAAAATACTTTTATAAAAAACCTACTGATAGTAAGGTTTTACAAAAAATTATTTAGTGTTTGTAATATTTTATTATAGCAAAAAATGGGATTATATAATATTTAAAACTTCACGTTATAAACAGAATAATATTATACTTATATGTGTTGTCAATTTTAAATCTTTTCAAGTTTGTTCATAACCAAATTGAATGGAAAAATTAAGTTCACACTCAGAGTTCCGAGTTCAATTTCTGACATAACCGAAAAAGTGCATGCACATAGGTTTATACTTTCCTGGAGATGAATTAACAATCGAGGGACTGGTTGCTGTGTCAGTTATATAATTTAAGTTAGTTTGTAAGTCGTGTGCTGGTATAATCAGTTGATTCATAATTAAAATATTACGTATCAATGTAATTAATTAAGACTAAAGGATAAATTGCATGATTAGGTAATAATGTAACTTATTATAATTTTTAAATTATTGTGCTATGCTTATTATTTTCAACTAATTTCATTGTTGTTATTGTTATATTTATTATTACTGTGAGTGGTTGGTGAAGACAAATAAAAGGACTTTAGTTCAAACACTGGCAGTTCCTTAAGGAGACAGGGCCACCCAAAGAACGAAGCAAATGAGGAAGTGCCCCAACCCCCCACTTTGCTGAGGCCTCCAAACATCCAAACATATATTTTTACAGTAGCAAGTCTTGTTTAAGCCACAACACAGTGGCATAAAATATATATTTTTAATAGGACCATTTTAAAGTCTGTTGTAATGGTAAATATAAAAATAGCACATCTTAATAATATAAATAATTTGTTTCTATATGCAGTATAAATATTAGGTGTTTTTGAAGGTTACTTTTAAAATGCGCAGCAAAGCTTGAAACATGCGAAGCAGAGTTGAAATAGTTCAAGATAAGTTTTTTGCTGTTGAAACATAATACTAGTTTAAATAATTAAATTATCCATTAAATGCATCTAGCTAAAGAGAAAGTTATAAATATATATATATTATTTTATGCTACCAAACATAATGTATATATTCTAATACTACGGGTGTCATTTAACCACTAATTGAAATTAAAATATGGTTAAATAGAAGCTGTAAAAAGATTACATGTTTAAATATGTCATAATTATTCCAATATTTCAAACCGTTCATAATAAATTGAAGTTTTCTTCTTCCTTCAAAATACAATATTATCAAAAATGAAACGTTTATTGTGTGTTTTGAGGTCAAAGGGAAGGATATTTTCTTCAACTTGGACATTACAAAGTTTCATACACCCTATTAAATATTATATTGGTAAAATTAACCAATCACAAAAACCAATGTAATTATTTGATCTGAAAGAATTACCCTGAAATGTCACTGGCCCAGGCCTCCTGAATCCCCTGGTAACCGTGAAAAGATATCTTACTTGTGTGTAGCTGGTACCTATCTACCTCAGACTGGTGGTCACAAAGTCCAGAGGGGCAAGGTCACAGGTAGACTGGATTGACTGTGATGAGGAGCTCGAGATTTGAATCTCGGTCAGGTATGATAAGGGGTGGTTTCTATATCAGTGATCTTTTACCACTCCCTCTTTTTGCTAACGTGGGTGCCTTTCCTCTGAACTACCCTCCTATGATCTACCAATAGAAACAATTCATTACTCGTGTCGATGGATGCACAGGATAAACCTCAATCTCATATGATCTTGTTTTAGTCTTTGATGGATAGTCCAGGGTTCGAATCCCAGCCGAATATACCAAGGATGGATTTATGGTTTAAACTAAAATGGTTTCCCAACATCCTTCCAAGTAAATACGGACACGTTTTCTACAAATTTTTACTTTCCTCTTTCCTAGCCGACTAGCATATTTATAAAGCGTACAACCCGAACGTGTAGTAAGGCATGGTGATACAAAAATAATATTTAATGCTTTGTTTTGAACGTGAGCCTCAAATAGCACGAATAAAATGTAACATGCGTTTAATTTTTTTAACAGTTTATAAAATATTTTAACAATCTCAAAGAATTCATTATGTGAAAGCAAATGAGCTATATTTCCATATTTCAGTAAAACTAAACCCACATAACCCCTGTTATCAAAATGATTTAGAGACTCATGATACTATTAATCTGGGCCTTGTCATTAAATCAATTGATAGCTGTGCTGTTTAATAAGCACCGTAGTTAGAAAGTTAGGTTACTTAATTTATGGTGATTGTATTCAAACTAGCAAAAGGAAAGCCTTCATATAATTTGCATGCCAATAAAACACATCAAAATTAAAATTAAGTACACCCTAAAATACAAAATATAATCAATATTATTACTTTATAAAGATGGTTTTTTCTACCATTGTGTTTTCTTCCCATCCGGGTTCGTTTGGTTACATTAATGTGGAGAGGGGTGATAAGTTTTTTAAGCCATGTCTTACTACCGTTCGACCTATACGCTTATGTATCAATTACTACCATGATCTTAGGGATGAGGGATTTTATATTTATATACTCTGACAAGACATCTTGTGAATGTGGGGAATGCCAGGCCGCCACCGTGGTTCGAGTTCCACGTTAAACTGTAGGTCCTTTATTTCATCTCACAATCACCCTACCATTACACATTAGCGTAAGTGCGTATAACCCGAATGGGTAGTAAGACGTGGTGCTAATAATAATAATATATTTATAGATAGAGTATCCTCATTTTCGTGGAGGAAGAGTGTAAACACATTTTGGAAAACCCACCCTCAGTACAACCGACCAAGATTCGAACCTTAATCTCCCCATCATCGGCAGTCTAGCCTACTGTTAGAGTAGTGCCTTTGACCATGCGTCCACCGAAGCGAGTGTGATAAAGGTTAGTATTTAAAGTTAATATTCTTGCATTTGCGCGAAAAGAGGGTAGGAAACAATAGGAAATATCAGCTTAAATACACTTGGGTGAGATTTGAGCTCCTACCTCTCCATCACTGGTAACCTATACTATATGAGGTTGACGCCCGAGCCCACGTGACTATAAATATAGATGAGTATTGGATTAATTTATTTTTTAATATATATTGAGTTTATGACCCATTAAGATACTCTTTGTTTTGTTTTATAACCGTTATTCTTCCGTTTCATGTTAACTCAAACGAATGAAAGTAATTTGTATTTTATTAAGTCTCATATGATTTCAAGTGTACCTCGCATGTCTGGTGAAAATAGGACGTCGATAAGGAAGAAACAAATCACGCTAAGGCGGGAGAAAATGTAGAACAGACATCGAACAAACTATTAGTTCGTATTTGGCCCCTGAAAGGGAGCCATTTTTTGTACAGTCCAAATTTTATAGGAAGAGCCTTCCTTATCTGACAGACAGAAAATAAATATGTTATCTAGTTGTACGTATGAATAAGTAAAGTCATGTGAACTGAAATTATCACTTTTGTTATATATCACAAATAGCTATCAAATAACAATATGGTGAAATTTTGTCAGTGTTGGCCGCAAAAACGTATGTTCGTATTAATTAAAGACTTTTCCTATGAAAATCGGACTGTACACTACTTTTTTTTTAGACTACTGTACAGGTCCAGCCTCTTTAAATAATGAGGAGATATTGCTAAGTGGACCGAGAAAAGAGGGTAAAAACACAGTTTATTTATTGTTAATGTTTGCGATGACTGACGAGATTCGTCCAGCCTTTCGGTTAAAGAACCCGTCTCACCTCACGGATAGCTCCTAGACTAGGCAGGTAACACAGATCGAACCAAGCGTCGTACCATGGCACAGTTTTCTGCCGAATTTGTAACGTTACGTGTTATAATGTTACAACTGGACCCCGCTCCATACTGACGTGATTAGAGATTTGTAACATACGTGGTATAATGTTACAGCTGGACAACAAAGCATACTACCCTCTCCAATAAATTCAACTCAATTAGGATCCCTACAATAGTATTTTTCCCTGTTGTAGTTCTTGTAGGCTAAGAAGACAATGCTGGACAATATATTTATTACTCAATCCAATTCTAAGTATTAATTTGTTCGTGTACTTACAATACTAATCTGCTCACAATAGAATCCTGCAAGGCTGGCCGGCACCTGGACTCCTAGATTGGCGAGTGGGTCAAGGGAGATCCAGTGGGTCAACAAAGTGACCCGGCACTCCGACTGTACTAGCGTGAAATGAACCGAGAACAATCAACATCAACTAGAAGACAATTATGTATCCGACCCCTGACGTAGACTAGAGTAACCTCCTTCAAAACATCGGGTGATTGGAGATATTCACGGATATTCCGATGGAGCAAGCGGAATCAACAATGGTGTACGTGACTGTTT
>CABFVZ010007352.1:0-11246 GCA_902151445.1 Timema monikensis | reverse complement strand
GGCCTACTCCTTCCTTTTAACCACACACTCTACCTTCATATATTAGCTCCATCACTCGATCCACACTCATCCTCGCAACATACCCAAAACCGATATAAGACATTTCTTTCACATTGACCTATTAGATTCTCTTTCAAACCGCACTTCTTCAGCACCCATTCATCACTGACTGTCCATACGAGTTTTTCCACAAACATTTCTTAGATGTATCATTCCAACCGCATTCACCTTGCTCTTGTGTTTCTACTGACAAACCAATGCTTTACATCCATAAAACTATGTTGGTGTTAACGCACTTTATAAATTACTATCTTGCCTCTTTTGATACTACTTCATTCTTTGCAATAAGCCGCAGCCAACTACTCTCCGAGATGCATTCTTCACCCATTTGTCGATTTCACTATCCATCCCCTCATTATTACAGAACTAAAACGTCCCATTTTACTGGACAGTAAAAGAAGGATGAACTTAAATAAATTAACGCTAAGGCGAGAGGGCATGTATGGAATATACAAAAATGAAAGTCTATATGTTCATATATTTTTAAAAGCAATATATATATTTTACTGTCAAATAAAATAGGTATACAAACAATCAGATGGTAAAGTGGACCCAGATGGGGAACACTAAAAACAACCACAAAATTATATATTAACTTTAGATAAGGACTGAAATTTAACAAGGAAACAACTTCATTAACTTCTTCAACTTCTTTAAATAACTAAATCATGTCTTAATAAAAACCACACAAAAATGTATGATATTTATATAAACAAATTATATTAAAGTAAATTATATCAAAGTCATTCTCCTACACGATATATTCGATAGTTGCAAATAGGAAAGCTACAACTTTCTTAACTTCTAAGCTCTCTGATAGAACAACTGCAATATTTCATAAACTTATATTTTAGCAGCAAAGCACAACTTCCAAGATCAATATTACCTTGACAATCTTCTTCAATAAAGTTCCGTCTCAAACACGGCAACTCAAAATGCACCATAAGATGTCACAAGGATGACAAATAAATTAATCTTATTCCTGAAGGGACTTTAATAAATATTTCCGGTGGAATGACTTTAAAATAATTATTCACTATGGTCCCTGAGAGGGCACAAACAGAATTATGACATCAAGAGGGGAAATTACTTGAATATTACAGCTAATTTATAGCATATTCTATGCATATTAGAAGATACGAATAGCTTTTTCAATTGAAACTTCCAAAGGTTTACTGGCGTAATGCAAATGGGATATTTTCCTGATGGGAAAATATTCCACAAAATACATAAGATATATGTGTGAAGCATTCAAAATTTCAATACGTACGCTAAATTATTATTATTAGCACCACGTCTTACTACCCATTTGGGTTATACGCAACGTACGTTAAAAAATTAGATAAAAGGTTTGTTCCTTCACAAGAAACCTTTTAACAGTTTACTAATACTAAAAAAACATGATTTAAACCAAAAACAATTATATTTTTCTGACGTAAATATATTATATTTTACTCTGTATTATGTACAAAGAAAAGTTACAATATAAATTATGTGTTGCTTACATTTTCAGAGATTACTACCAACGTAGTGTTTCCAACCAAGTTCCGTCAAGAGTTCTTGGCTGACCGTGCGCGTGTGTCTTCTCTCGTTCTACGTAAGTTGTATCTCTATCTCTGCATTCGTATCTGTGGATATGTGTATTACCTTTTCTCTACGGGTTTTATATAACGTCCAAGCCCTAGGAGAAGATAGCAAGAAAGACGGGTGGGTATCGACGTGAAAGAAGGAAGTGGAGTCTCTTTTCTTTCTAACACACCGGCAGTAGAATGTTCTGGGCTACGATAGATTCATCTTTCCTCTCTATGGAAGGTTTTCTGAATGCGTCCCATCCAGTGACGTCACTCGGGCTGGGTCTGTTTCCGTTGATTCACTGTTTGCACACTGGTTCAGTCCGTCAGCGCCGACCACGAGGATTAGAAGTAACTAATGTTTTAGCGTGGAACGTGTAGCAGCCGGGGTGAGTCTATTCATTTATAGTTTATTGAAATGGTATATGTTAGGAAATGTATTAGAAATAGGAAATGAATACTAAGTTATTGAAATTTTTTTGGATATTATATTAGGATAGAAATTATTTTAGAGCTCATGTAGATTAGCAAATGCTAAAGAACATTCTACCCAGATACACAACATCATTCAATTGTTCTAACTGTTTTCCAACTATACTAAGTTGACAGTCATTCCCTGATCCTTGCTTGTCAAAAACCATCACCTTAGTTTTGTAGACATTTATAAGAAAATTCAGTCCACATTCGAACGATTTAATGCATTCTGTAAGTCCCTTTTATTTTCAACAATTAATACGGTATCATGATCTACATAAAAAATCACTCTCACATTCACATTATCCACTTGCACACCAACCGCGTCCTCACAAGTATCCCTCATACACCTATCCAAGAAAACATTAAACAACCATGAAGACATAACACAAGCTTTTCTATTACCTTGTTCAATATCAAACCATTCTCTCAAAGCTCTATCCACCCTGACACGCACTTTTACTTCCATCATACACCACCATAGTTACATTTACTAACCATACATCTACATCATAATATCTCTGAACATTCCATAACAAACTTCTATTTATATAATCGTACGATTTCTCTAGATCAACGAATGTATAGTAAACTTTCTTCCTTACTGCCATGCATTTCTCAATCACTTGTTGCAATGCGAAAATCTAGTCTATGCAACCTCAACCTGGCATGAAACCAGATTGCGCACCCTATATCTTGCCTGCAGTTTATTCACGCACCCTCTCAATTAAAGAGAGTTAATTTTAAGTACAGCTCTAGAGATGACCATAGCTAAACCACTACTAATAAATCAAATACATGAATAAACCAAGATTACAACTAGGCCTACAAGGAAACGTAAAGTTTTTGCTAGGTACTAAACGTGATGTTTAGTTTATGTTTTAATGTGATAATGATTCTATACCATATCAACACAATGGCCGTTCATCATTTTTTGTTTATTTCCTCGTAATTGAATTTTTATCCCGCCCACAGCACTGACGAGAAGACATCAAAACAAAGACAATGGAAGAACTGTACCCTATGATGTCCAAGGATCTCTTGAAGACGATGGAGGAGTTGAGCCCTGTGATGTGCATGTGGGCTTTCTGATGTGTTTGACTGATGGCCCACACTCACATTACCTGCGGTCAACTCCCACATCTTCATTGCATCTGGACCAATAACTTTGGATATGAGATACCAGCGTCTGGATTCCCTTACGGGTATTAATGTTCTCCAGTACGAGTGTAAAAATGGCGCGACTTTGCTACCAAAATGTTCCCCAGGATGCACCTTGCTTTAGCCTAGTTTCAATATTCATTCAACAAGGAAAAAACTGCTGAAAGTCACAATTACGTGAGTATTAGCGCTGTGGTCGACACCCTTGCGAGGCTCCTATAACCCATCATGGCTGTGCCCGGGCTTACAAACTAGCCTAATTCTAAGAAAAAGCGCATTCAATCCCCCATCCGACAATTAACTAATATTGATCTTCAACCTTATCGGGAATGTAACCCGGGACCCCAAGCTCATTTGGCACACGCGCTACCTACTGTGATAAGGTGTAAGACTTATTCCAGTGAATTCAGTCAGGATTCGAACCCTGACCTGATAACCAACAGTGAGACGTGTAATGAGAGTATAATGCCTTAGATCGATCGACTACCACTGTAGGTGGCTGGTTTCTCCACCAGGTAGTATATCGTGGTATTGTTGTTGCAAATGAAATTTATTTTAAACTATTCAACATTGTCTTGTGAATTGTATCCAAATACAGCTGTTGATCTACACAAACAAGTAAGTACATTTGTTTCTGTATTAATGTAAAATTGACTCACGTGTACGTGTAGCCAAGCTTATAATGCTTTATGTGAATGTGATGAATTGACATAACTCTTTAATTTAGAAAGTTACAACTGTCTGAGGTGCTGTCCTAGTTGAGCACTTGGACGCAAGTTGCACAGGTGAAGTGAAGTGGAGAGACAATATTAAATGCACTGTTGGTATGGAAGTGTCCTGTGTAAAGATGAGCAATGCGGCTGAATTACAAGCCGTTGACGCGAGAAAATATTTTGATATTTTCGCGTGAACCGAAAGCAGTGAAACTCACAACGGTTCGAACAGGGGATAGTGCCGTGTCTGGTGTTGTCCTCTCTCTAGGATTTGTGACTGAGTCTATTCCCTTGTGATGGTATGCATCGAGTCTGGATATTCTCTAAATTGGACGGAGTAGGAAAAAGGGAACTGCCTGATTCGTATCTACTCGCACAAAATCCCAACAGTGCCTCCTCGTTGGCATCTCGGATCTACTCCCACAAAACCACAACATTGCCTTCATATTGGAGGCGCCCGGGCAACAACTTCCTTCCTTGCTCGGCTGGGATGAAGTCCCAACCGTCCAGTCAGGGGATTTTGGGTGGCTGAATCCTTGTGTGTGGGGGGAAGGAAGGTGATGTCTCCAACCACCATACACTAAGGGGTTGGTATTGCGTACCCGCTCTGGCCGGGAATAGCTGGTCAGTACTTCTCCACGAGGTTCCTCCTAAGGCTAAATGTCTGACCTCCTCCAGCCAAGGGCCATTAAAAGGCGTTGAGTTACCCGGTGATGACGGATTTGTCGACTAGCAGGAGTCTGTGGATCATCGCGTGTTCTTGCAGAGGGTACAGCCATGACCTTGGGTTAGAGGTGCCTTGTAACGGGGTGATTATTCCGGATTATGGTACAAGGTGAAAGAGTCTCTAGTGATATATTATCAGGTTGGTCTCCCAGCCTGACGAGGGCTTTCTTACATGTAATGCTGTTTTGATCATTCACACAAAGGGAGTGTTTGTCAACACAACTTCTGTTCTTGCATTCACAGCCAATGTTTCCTGTGGGGGTTTTGTTTGGGTCAAAGGTTTGGGGATTCAAATGCCAGAATTTGAAGAATCAGTCAAATATAAAGTAAACGCGTTCTTTGTGATGTGAAAAATAAAAACTACCACAACCGATTGTTGGAATAGAGTGGTCACAGCTCTATGAAAGTGTCGATAACTAAACAATGTATTTGCTTGAGACCTTTCCGTTTAGCTTTATGTGGCTTATTAAAAATTGATTGAGTTTACATTTCCTTAACTACAACATGGCTACTTAATTGAACTCTTGTCGCTTGCTTCTTTTATTCTCCCTCGCAGGACAATCGCGTCAATTTTGTCACTCCGCTTCGCACTGCTCGCGTAAGAATCGCTCAAGTAGGACAGCAGCTAATAGTGCTGTCCTCTCAAAGACCAATTTGTGTGTAAATATGGAATTTCAAAACCCCACTACACATAAATGAGACATTCTATTGGCTCGTAGATTTTTTCAAAATTTTTTTTTTTCTATTCTTATAATTTCTTTCACGTAATATACTCACGTAAAACCAAAAGTAAAAAAAGTTTCTTACAAGACAATTTTTCCAGTTTTTACTTTGAATATTTCTAGCGTTATAATTTGTTTTCGGTTGTTTTTAAGCCTAGTGTAAAAGATATCCATTTAAGACTTCACAGGTGTTGTTAATGACTATTACACATATTATACAATTATTGGCTTTCCCACACAATTGTAACGAGACTTATCACGTGATATATCTGGAAACTCGTGAAAGTGAGACACAATGTTCATTTTCATATTCTGTGAAAAGTGAGTGGCTTAAAATTGTTTTGGTAATTTATATAGCTTTCATTAGATGCATCAGTGGATGTTATATAATATAGCATGCTTATTTAATAGAAATAACGATGCTCATTTTTAAGCATTTACGGGTAACCAATGGGTTGGAAAAAGATGGTAAGTGTCCATAAGAGCCTTAAACCTTTACTGCAATCTAAGAGTGGAACGGCCTGAATTTTGGGTAAGAATTCTTCAAAAGAGTAGGTAGTTTACTGATGAGGGATTTTCGAACATTTTAAGTATTTCGTAAATGACTTTTAAGTTTGAATTAAAATTGAGCATCTGGGAATAGTTTTTCGTGGTAAATAAGATAATATTTTGATTTTTTTCATATAAACTCAATTGAGGGTAGCTTACAAATAACTTATTTTTGAAAATCTGGTTTCAAGCTATATGTTAAATGAGAAAATTTGTATGATTTTGCCATACCATTTGTTTTCGATAGATTTCTGTAACAGTCTATACTGATTCCTTTCACATATCTAACGAGGTTTGAGTAAATGTCTCCATTTGTAAGTAAAGAGTAGCGAGAAGGTGTGTGCGCTGCACCGTAGAATTTATTATAACCAAACATGATTAATTGCAGTTTATTAGTTTGGTTAACCAATTTGCAACCTCCTTTGTATTCAATTAAAAATATCTAGACACGGCATCTAGAACAAATAGGCGGATTTTCAAAATATTGTGAAAATAAAGGTTTTACAAATGATCTTCTTAGAAAAAAATTCAATAGAAGATCAACTTTAAAATATTTTTATGAATATGGTTTTTAATATCTTACTTATTTGTGTTTAGTGGTGTGCCTGTAGGTATACTCGTATTAATATATTTTTTAAAGTTTATTTGACAGTTTATTTTTTATTTATGACTTTTTTGAAGAAATAGTGGACAGTCAACGTAAAGTAAGTATTGTAAGAGCATAATTATTTTAAGGCTTATTCTGGCAGGAGGTTAACCCCCGCTTGTACATTTCCTGGAAGTCAAGAGTACTGGGTTGCCATCCTGCTGAGAGTATCATATAGCTCATATAGCTTCATCCTGTTGAGCGAGCACGGTGCGACTGATGGACCTTCCTGGCGGGTGAAACTCGAGATCAGCTAGTTTGTGTGTGAGAATAACACACGTTTGTTGAATGTTGGCGCCATGCTGAGTACATGTGTGGTGGTATCTAGCAGTCTGACGTAAGGACGATATAAAATGTGATCTGGTGGTTCACCCCGCTAGAGGGTCGATCGCGAGTCACGAGAGATCTATCCGGTGGCTCATGTAGTAGTTTAGCATCTGACAAGATTAATAAATATATCTTATTGGACTAACTCACCAGTCTCATTCCCCGCGAACCACCCATCCCAACCCCTACCGCTCCTAACCATGTAAGTCCCTACGGTGCCCCGGTAGTGTTGTAGGGGGGTTGGCTACCGGGCACCCAGATGAAACCACTGACCTTACACGGTTTTGTCAGAAGTAGGATAGGGACAGTTACAGAACATAGTTTAATTTTACTTTACCTATCAATAGGGCCCGGATTTTAAGTTCATCCCATACAATGCCAATAGGTTCATTTGATCTGTTTACGAGTTTACAATTCTCTTGTTACGGAAATGTATATTTTAAAGNATGTATATTTTAAAGTTTTTTTTTTATATATATATATATATATATATTTAGCTGGTTTTTACCAGTTTTCAGTCATTTTTGTATCTTTTGTAGGTATTTATGTTGAATAAGTATAATTTTTAATACCATAGTTGTTTTATAAATGCATGAATTCTCCAACATAAATCTTTTAAACACACACACAGTTGTCGGGGTAGGCGGATAATGTGAATTTTTTTAACTTGTTTGTCTGGTTGAAAGATACACATTCCTGTTGAGACTGTAACTATGTTAGAGAGGGTTGTGTCAGGAGGGGGTAGCTATATTGGTTTTATCACCGTGTGCAGGCTATACACGTATGTACTAATTACGTCAATGAGTTTGGGATGAGGAATGTGGAAATTAGAATATGTGTACCAACATTTGCGTGAGGGAAGAGTGGAAACTCATTTAGAGAAAATCACCATTATTACACCTGATCGAGATTTGAACCCCGATCTCCTCGTCATCGGCAGTCTAGTCTATTGCGAGAGTAGCGCGTTAGAAATGTTCGGTTTGGCGTTTTCGCTTGTTGTGCCAATTAACTATCTTAATGGTTTATTAATGCCACATTGTCAAACTCGTGGTGTTTTTCTTTCTATTATAACACACGGTGTTTTGTTAACTGTTGAGACAATTAGATCGTAGAACTCTATTTTTGAGTGGTATGCTATTAGATTTTATAATCTTTGTTACATGGTGATATATACATTTAAAAACGATTGTACATAATAATAATAATTATTATTATTATTATCACCGCGTCTTACTACCCGTTCGGGTTATACGCGCTTATGCTAATGTGTAATGGTAGGGTGATTGTGAGATGAAATGGAGGACCTACAGTTTAACGTGGGATCCGAATGGGATCCGAACCACGGTGGAGGCTTGGCATTCCACACATTCACAAGTTGTGATTAATTCACGTCTTGTCAGAGGTGAAGGAAGGGTTTGGTAATCAGATAAATCTGTGCCGAGACCGAGGATTGAACCCCGGACCCTCAGCACAAAGTATGCCACCTTACCCCTAGACCATCAGGTCACCTGTCATATCTCCAGTTAAATTTAAAAATGAACCAGTGTCCATGGAAAATAAACTCGAGAAAATACGAAAAAAACTGTTTCTATCAAATATTTTATAATTCATGAATTCTTTTTTTTATAAAGGTGTACCTCTAGGAATCTTTAATAAATAGATAAAAAATTAAAATTTGTCGTCGTTGGATAAAAAGGAAAAAAGGAGACTTAAAAAACCGTTCGCTTCTTTATTGATTCTTAAAAATACATTAACTTATATTGCGGTCAAGTACGTCTTTATAATTTTGCCAATATTTACTGTACTGTTAATAAAGTGTGCGGCCTTATGAGAAATGAGGGAAGTGAAATGCGGCCTTACAATGTCAAAATGTTCCGCATCCCTGCCTTAGACCTTATGGCCACAGAAGTGGGTAGCAACTATTACTTCTGAAGCAGGTTCTTATAAACCTCTGTTATATTTAGCAGAAAGCGAGCTTTTAGTTGCTTAAGTATTTTAATTACATGAATAATAATATTTTAGTTTCCGTTTATAGAGTGCGTGTTTGATTTAGTCGAGTTTTTATTAATATTTTTAGGTCGTTTGGAAAAATATATTAATTGATTTATTATAACTTTTTGGCCATTTTATAGGTTAAAGTCCGGGCCCAGCTTATCAACTTTAAAATTATTTAGAAAATTATTATTTTTCAAATATGAAAATATGAATGACGGGATTTTAAAAACCCTGTGTAAATTCATGTTATTTCAAAATATTGGTCTAACAAAAACACATTTAAAATATATGTATTTCAATTTTTTCCTTCTAGCTTGACACGTTGTAAATAAACGCACGTATTTTAATGTGTGTGTAAAGGAGGATGGTGATACCACCAGTTGTTGAATATCTGTCGTGAGCTTAGCTGACTATGAACAGCACTTTTAAATGAAGAGAGAGAGAGAGAGACGGTCAAACCACACAACGCCCTCGGCAGATATTCAACTACCATCGAGATTACCATCAGCACAAAATTGGTTTAAATATTTATACTTAGGAAGTCTATCATTTACCATAGCACCAAAACAACCACATAAAAAGTGATAAAATAGAGACGTGAACTGTTGTCCCCTTTCCTTGATTCCATTGCGAGCTGTTTCAAACCCCAGATTTGATAGTTATCAGTCTTGTTTGGGAAGCCCGCACTCCCCGTTCCCAAACCGGACTGATCACACGATAAAGAGACGGTGAGGAGGTGGAATTTAGAAGAAGTGTAGACTACCTTCTATCGGTGTAGTTTATGAAGCTTCACTTTGAAGTGAAAGTTCTCTTCAACTTTAAAACCCACAACAACCTTCGCTTCATATCCTCGAAATATTTCATAGTAAGAAGAAAACTCGGACATATTCTGAACAAGTTATAAATAAATCTCTCACTAAATGACATATTTCGACATTTCTACAACAACCACCAAATAGTATTTTAACACAGACCAGTTTTTATATCACATCTTTAACGTAAGCAGCTATATATTCAATATGTCAGCATAAAATAATATAATGTAGCGAGCTTTGTTTGTTTCTCCAAACCTTTCTCTTTGTTAAGATGCGCTTTAGCTTATCTTCGACTTCGGCTGTGACTTTTGTTCTCATTTTTCAAGCTTAGCTTCGCACCCCCGTCCTGGCGATATTAACTGTTCCGTGTGATACAGGTTGCCAACACAAGAAAGTGTCTCTTTTAGAAGTAAGTTTTATTCGAGCTGAGCTCTGAACCGCTACTTCCCGTTCCTTGCAAACAACTTGTAGGCTATATTTATTGCACAGGTGGTAGCCCTGATCATGGATTATACCTTTACTTTCACACATAATGTTACATTTTTATTAGTTTACAATTTTATGCTCTTTTTTTATCAGTAAATAAAAGTAAGGCTAGTCCACTAAACAACTATTTACAAATTTATAACTATTAAATAAATAAAAGCTCCTAGTCCATTTGTAGGTATCCAACGTTCAAACTGTTGATGGGGAAGATCATGGCTGGGCCTTGCGTATCGTGAGATGTTTCTAACTCTAATAACAATAAAAACATTTCTCACAGATACAGACAGTTACTGTTTGTGTACATATATATGTAGGCCTATCTATACGCCTTTATGTCGGTATTGTCTTGATATAATCAAACTAAATAGGTATAAATTAGCAAGACATTCTTCGTTTCATATTTGGTTTTGTAAACACTCTAGTTTTTACATCATCAGCCCCCAATGAATATTTCTCGGATCAACTGTGTAGAATGTCATAGTGTGGTCACGTGGGAGGCCAGCTGTGACAAGTATATGGACCTTGGTGTAGTAGATACTTGCTCAGACCGGTCATATATGAGGAGGGGGAGTCTTGGTCCTGATGGTGAGCTACAATGGTACGATGACTGGGAGGTTGCGTCAATATAGACACTCGTTAAAACCAAACTATTGTACTCTTTACACTTAGTTGGAATGAGTAACAAGAAAGGATGGAGGAAGAAAGAAGTGAGGGGAATTATAAGGAAGAGTATCATGAATGGAGGAAGAAAAGAGAAGGTCAAAAGGAGGAAGGAATGGATGGTAAATCAAGGGGGAAGGGGGGAACAAGTCTAAAGAGAGTGAATGTTTGCAGTCCCAGGAAATTTGAAAGTTTGGATCTGGGTTTGAGAGGCGTGAGAAGTTTATTAAACTGGCGTGGGTCGAAAACTTGAGTGGTACGAGGTATTCTAAATGAGCTCTAAATGTGGTACAAGGTATTCTAAATGAGCTCTAAGTGTGATACGAGGTATTCTAAATGAG